>CAIGRK010132471.1:0-20733 GCA_903798315.1 Fraxinus greggii
AAAAAATAAAAAATCACACATTTTGACTGCAAATTGATCGATTTTGGAGGTAAATACTATTTTCGATTGAACCTTATCACCGATGTTTGGTTAAATTTGTCAACCGGTCGACCTAATTCAAGTTTGACAACATTGTTATTGGATATATGAATTGGAATTTGCTCGATTTCTATGATTAATAAGATTTTAATTACTTGTCACTTAATATTTTCTCGCATGGCGGATACCAAATATGCTATAAAGGTATATTACATGGGAATTACTTAAATGTTTTAAATAATTAATTATATTGTTAAAAATATTACTTAATAATTCATTAGTACCGACAAACGTGTTGTAATAATGAATGTCAATTATATTGTAACTCCAATAATGTTTTGAGATGTCTTTTCACCTTTCGCTGAAAACTTTGTGCTAAGTTAATAAACAACACACAATCAAATAAATATCTCCTTTTTATACCCACCTCACTTATAATCTAAAGTCAACATATAAATCCCTTTTCTATTGATTTGAAGTTTGGAATTAGCTTTGAGCCTATTGAAACAATGAATCTGTATTTGTATAGAAGTAGCCGGTCGAAAGTCGTTCAATCATTCGAGCTAAATATTAGGTTTCGATTCAACAAAGATAGATTATTTGGTCGAATGTCTAATATTGTAGATTGATAACAGATCTGACTATATGCACGAAATTCTAAATTGACGGAAGATGATATATCGAGTCAAAATACTTGCGCTATGATACCTCTATATATAGTCAAGGCAATAATCTTCGATTATGTTTTGGGTTCGAGATTTGCGAACAATAAGTGTAGTGTCACTTTGACTACATAAGAGAATGATTTTGATTTATGAAGGGATTGGAATATTCTACTTAAAGATTAATTTTTTGATATATAACTATAATTCTAATAAGTTGTCTCTATAAGCGAATATTTGAACTTAACTTTATGAAAGCGTAATATGAATCTTGAAACGTGTATGAAAAATTGAACAAAAATGTCACTTCAACTAATTGCAATGGCAAGATTGTAATATTCACCTCTCGAAATTGTGTTTCAATGATAATATTGGCTTCGTAAGTGGAGCTAGAGTATTGTGGTATTTTAAGTTATAAGGAGATGAACGGAAAATGTCATGTGGAGGCCGTGACGACGATGTAGCTAGCGTTTGATGGAAAATTGTTGACGAATTGGAACTAAACGTCTCACATTGACTAAATATAAACGTTCTAAACATACCCAGAAAAAAAAAAAACCATAATTGCAAATAAAGAAAATCTGAAAACACCCAGGTGAAAAATAACTTGAAATTAATTAATAATTCATGACATTTACACCCCATGAAGAAAAACAAAAGAAGAAAATAAATGCAAACATTGTTCCCTTATTTGTTTTTTTTAATTTAAACTCTCTATTTTCCCCAACCCTCAATTTATTTACTTCCAAAATAAATTAATAAATTATAAATATAAACTTTTAGAAAATTAACCTCTATACCCAACATACTGCCACCCCATGTGTTCCACTTTCACCTTTGTTCTTTCAAAAGTTTCACCGCCACCCCACCGGTTTTCTGTCCCACTTATCCCCTCCGCCCCTCTGACACCTCCTGCAATTATGTCCCACCACCAAAAGCTCCGCCCACTTGCCTCATTTTAACAACTCGGCCACCCCTTTCCTCTCTCTCTCTCTCTCTCTGCTCACTCAATTGTGTTTGTGTTTGTGTTTGTTGTTGAAGACTGCTGCTTGTTTGTGACAATCTCGTAATTCCCACCTTCATCTTCGTCCTCGTCCTCCTCCTCATCATCATCGTTTTCATCGACATTCTCGCTCCCATTATCGTCTGGTGCAGATTCTTGGTGCTGGTTCAGATACTGGCCCGGTGGAAGAGGCCACTGCTGTTCGGGCCGAGCCATTATGGGCATCATTGGATTTTGATCAGGCTTCACTATGAATCCAGGATTAGATGAAGCATCAGTCTTGGCTCTTTCTCTGTATAAAGCATCGAGTTGGTGGAAATATGGGCATGTTTTGGAATCCTCAGGTCTCTTCTTGCTACTCTCTTTAACTTTCTTGAAGTACTTGTTGATGTTCTCCCATTTCTCTTTGCATCTTTTTGGATTTCGATTGTATCCAAGCTTCGCCATTGCAGCTGATATTTCCTCCCAGAGAGGCCCTTTCGGTCCATTTTCTTGGTACTTTAGATCAAGACTTGTTCGAAGATCAATCAATGCTTGAACTTCAGCTTTAGGCCACCGGGAAGAACTCGCCGGAATAAAATTTTCACCACCATTGTTATCAGTTGTTGGAGTATCCAAAACTTGAGTCGGCGTCACAACCACCGGTGCAAGGGTTGGAGCTGGAGGTCGTGTTGGTGCTGGTGCTGGTGACGGCGCTGTCGTTTGTTCTGGTGGCGGGGGATTTTCGGGTACTTGTACCCGCATTGGCATTGGCATTGGCATAGGCATCTGAGGTTCATTAGCATTACTGACTGGAATTTGCAAATTTTGTTGCTCAGTTATTTTCTGCAAGAATTGAATGACTGCTGCATCTTTAGCTGCTGCAATTGATCTTTCTTGGACTAAAAGATCATGCTCCCGATTCAATCTTGTCATTTCTTGCACCCTCCAAGCCTCTTCCTTCGCCATTCGATCGCGCTCTCGTTTCTCCAAAGTTTCTAAGAATTTCTTCTGAAGTTCTTCTTGCTTGTCGATCACATCCTTCATCAGCCTCTCGAAGAAATCCTTCCATTTTCTCTTCCTCCCATGTCGCCTTTGTATATCCTCATCCGATGAAGTCGAAGAAGAAGAAGAAGAAGAATTTGAGAATACTACATTAGAAGGCTGAAAAGTATGGCTTTGAGGAGGATATGTAGTAGTAGTGGTGGTGCTCATTGTTGGTGGTTGCAGTGCTGGCTGCGGTGGTGGTGGTGGTTGCAATGGCTGAAATAAAATAGAATTATTTGCACCTTGTGCACCAGCAGCTGCTGCAGGATTTTGTGCTACGTTTACTGGATTTGGACTTGACATTGAAACAGCCAGCATTGGCGGATTACTATTGCCCGACGTTGGTGGTGGTGCCACCATACTTAGAGGCTGAGGCTGAGGCCGCGCCAATACAGGTTGCGGAGCATTGCTTTCCAAAGCCTCTAATTGATCGAAAAACCGATAAGTCTTGCCGTCTGGTTTCGCAGCTCGGCCTTCTTTTGTTCTTTTGTGATACTTGTACAAGTTCTCGAATTTCTCTTTGCATTTCTTGGCTGTTCGTTCAAATCCAAGCTCCGCCATTTTTCTGATAATAAAAGTTGCGAAGAAAAAACATGATTTGATCACATCTCGAATTCTCCCATCAAACAAAGTCATTAATTCTAATAATTGAACACATAAAATAAACAAAGAAAATTAACTTCACTAATTCAAACAACAATAACAAGGAGATAAAACAAGAATGAATTTAAATCGGTTGAAAATTGTTCAACAAAATCTAGATTCTGATGATTATATTGTAAAAACAGCTCAAAATATTCTTTTTTTGAAAAAAATAATAATAATAAAGACGAAGCAAAATCCCGGAATTAAATTCCTGAGAAGCTGCTGAATTATTGTGAAGTGAACTGAAAGACAATAACACTTTAATCAAGATGTAATAATTCGATGGAATTAAAATCGATAAGTACTTTTTACAGCAAATTCAAGGAGTTCAATGAAATCTATGGCAGCTGCGTGTGAGTGCGTGCTTTGTGCTAAAAACCAAGAAAATTCAATTCAATTCAATTCATAAATATATATATTTACCTGGAAACTTCTTCCCATAATGGACCTTTGAGACTTGAATCTCGAAACGCGACGGCCATATCAGACCTAATTTTAATCAGAGCCATTGTTTCTTGCCTTGGCCATCGGTTCCCACCGACACTCCTATCACTCTCCTCCATTCTTGCAGCCGAGGCTGCCTTATCTTCTTCATTGAACCCACCAGGAATCGAGGTGGCACCGCCGCCAACTTCACTACTTCCACCGCTAACTCCGCCACTCTCGTGACCTTCTGGTGCGGCGCCACCACCTTCTCCTAAGCTGTTCATGATCCCTGAAACACCCAGCATCATCTCCAATGTAAAGGAGTCCCCGGCCACCCCTCCAAGATGAAAAATAAAAAATATATCTCGAAGAAGGTGAATTCTGTGCGTTTTATGAAGATGGGATGTGGTGAATTAATAATTTATTTCGGTGGGATCTGCCTGTCAATCTCACACTCTTGAATATTTAAAAAGAAAACATTTTTTTCTCTATTCTTTTTATCAGAGGAATCTTTACCATTTTTCTTTCAATCAAGAAAAATTTCAACAGAACATCAGTAAAAATAAAAACTATCCATACACCATTTTCACACATATGTATAAATGAAAAAAAAATGGTTTATAAATTTTTGTATCTATAGGTGTATGTATAGAGTGATGAACAAATAAAAAAAAAACAAAAATTGATAAGAAACAGCTGCATATGGTGACGATGAGGATAATAAGATGGATTTTTGTCTAAATGCAGTTAAAAGCCGGCCCACGTAGGTCACCTTTGCTTTTTTAAGCATGGCTTGTGGGCTGTATATGAAATGACTATACTGCCCCTCACATGTATTTCCCTTTAATCATGGTATACCAATCAAGTTTAATTAATTAATTTATTTTTATTAATAACATGTATTGCANAGTTAAAAGCCGGCCCACGTAGGTCACCTTTGCTTTTTTAAGCATGGCTTGTGGGCTGTATATGAAATGACTATACTGCCCCTCACATGTATTTCCCTTTAATCATGGTATACCAATCAAGTTTAATTAATTAATTTATTTTTATTAATAACATGTATTGCATGATCTCTTTGTCCAAAATACCCTTGGTTTAATAGAGGCGACCGATATCACTGGTTTGAAAACTGACTCAGCATTAACCTGAAAACGAAAAAGATCAAGAGTTAAATTATTGAATTAGGAGGATAGTTCGGTTGTGAATCGACAAATTCTGAACATATTGGTCGAGTCTTAAATTATTATAATATATTTTAAATTTTGGATCATGGGCTTATATTTTACTGCGAAATTATTGGTCTAATTCAATTCTTATACTGACCAGTGTAGACTTTCTTTCATTATTTCGATGTATGGTGGTTATGCCACCACGTCTATGGACGGTTAGTGAAAAAAATTTGGAGCTTGAAAATTAAAGGTCATTTTTAGACTGGGATCCATATTTGAATTAAAACTAGTTAGACAAAGTCATTTATGAAGAGAGTAAATATTGGCCAATTTCAGTTGGGTTCCAAACCTAACCCTAATAAATGGAATGAAATTTAACGGCCATGATCGATTTTATGCATCATTTCTCATTGGAAAAATTGTTAATATATATTTAATTCAAGGTATAATGTTTTTTTGGATTTATTGGGGGTGTATTGCATAAATAGGTATCCACATGTAGACTTCTATTTGACAACACGTATATGTATTGTATGATTCGACTAAGAGTCGACAAGTCTAGTCGATTAAAGGTTGAGTATATATAGAGACGAATTTTAATAAGTTGTCTCAAATTATAATTTCTCATATTTTTTTCATTGTTGTCAAGATATGTACTAATCTTGAATTTGTCATTACGTTAATTGCACCTCACTTAATTACGAAAAATATATGATGCTAAAAGTCATACGGTCTCGACTCCTCAAACATTATTGTCGAATTGTGTGGTGATAAGAGACCAGCTCACACGATTATCAACACGAACCTCGCGATTTTGTTTTAAATTGTAAACATTCCTGAATGTCAAGAGGTCCTAATTTCGAATTTTTCGTAGCGTTAAAAGTACCTCTCGTTTTAATTAAGAAAATTAAATGAGGTTAAAAGTAATAACGTTGAGACTCTTCGAAAGTCAACATCTACTTTCCTTATAATAATTTATTTTAGTTATAGTTTATATTTTTATATCTATGATAGTTTGATTAAAAATGTATAAATTATCAGACCGTATGATGGAAATTTCAAATAACCTAATTACTCTACGTTACGGTGACAGAATTAGAATAATTAAACAGTAACTACCCTAATAATGGACCGACCCACAAATAATGCATAGAGTGGACCCAACCAATAAGAAGTCATAAATAAACAATAATTACATATAAAAATATTTAAATGATTATGTCCGATTCTCAATACTTATCGAAATGGGGAAAAAAATGAATTAGTAATTCAAAATTTAGTTAAAAAATCCTGTAGTGAAATTAAATTCTTGCCATGTTATTATAAATTAATTATTTATTAGGTACACGAGGGGCACTTTCGGCAATTCAAGTCTAATTGAAACTTAAGATTTACGGAAGGGTATATTAGTAAAATGTTAAAAGAAAGAGGGCGAATAAGTAACTCGAAAAGTAAGTAAACTTCAAAGGCACAATGCGCACCGCTTACAATTTGAGAGAGAGAGAGAGAGAGAGTACGTAATTATTGATGAGAAGACTACTCACATTTTCTCTCTCTAAGAATGGTGTATTATTTTTTTATCTCTCTCTCTCTATATATATATACACATATATAACCGTGTATGTAATGTAAATACGTATATAAATGTGTATGTAGAGACAGACAGACTGTAGTTGCTTATCTTACAAAACATCATTTTTACTAGTTTGTTTTATGTCTTTGCTTCGCTGTCTGTGGGCTTCTCTAGCTGTTAAGAGATGCTTTCCCCACTACAATTACGGATCCTACAAGTCTCCACCCACCCACCCCCCAGAGTGAGCGTCATTGTGAGACACATTGAGCCCCTGTTTGACCTCCATCGTTTAATTTATAACGAGGGAAATAATATTTTTTTTTGCGAAGAATGTGGTTAAAAATGAAAAAAAAAATTTTAAATTTATGTGTAGTATTATTTTATTAAATAATGTGCGGTTGATAAGAAAGAAAAAAATGAATTTTAATTTAATGGGGGCCAAACATAAGCTAAAAGTTTAAATAGTTAAAGACGAGATATATTTTCATCCATAGGTAAACATAGTGGTTAATTATTTTCCATTAAAACTTTGGCGTACCGAAATTTTCGTTAGTACATAAATAAAGGGTGTGTTGAAGTCTTGAAGGCTAAATTTAAATAACTTGAAGTTGGAATGATTATTTACTCTTTGCGAGCCAATATGCAAATCTTTCTCATTCAATTTTGTCCAAATTTAACTCATAAATAAAAAAGTTGTCAATAGGGTTTTGCATTACTACAAACCAAAAAAAAAAAAAAAGGGATTAGAGAAGATAGAGTGTACGAGTTTCTCTTGTAAACTTTTTGTCATCACAGTAAATTACTGTAGCGATATAATAGGATATAGTCTCAAATTAAAGCAAACCTTAATAAATCTCAAAATTTGTGGATATTTTCTATTAGAAATTTTATTACTTCTAATGGTAAAATTAGGATTTCTGATTCTCAATATAATCAATCGTTTGTAAGTTAAGGGTTGAGTGACAAGGCTTTTAATAAAAGTTTTTAATATATTTTAATAAAAATTGATAAAATATATTATTGAAAAGTTGATAAAGATTACGAGCCCGTGAAGTGAATGTGACTATATATTAAGGGTTAATTACAGGTGGCTCACATGGCCCTGCAGTACATCTAGTGAATTAAAAGAAAAAAAAAGTGGAAAAAGAAATTAAAAAATCACGAAAAAACAGCAAAATTCAAGTTAAATCATGGATTAAAAAAAAAGTGGTGGGAAAGGAATATTTAATGAATGGATTTTAAAAATCACTGATCTGAAAATAAATAATGAATTAAAAGGCTAGTGTAGCATCAGATAGATTCTTGAGATCAAAAAAATAAATTATTTAATCTAATTATTGTCAGGTAAAGATCCTTGCTAACTCTAGAATGTGATTAGATATAAAATTAATTCCAGTTGGTACAATTTGTTTACTTGAACATGGAATTAAGAAGTGATAATAGTAAATTAAATATAAAATAATTATGTATAATAAAAACAAATTTACTGGTATGAGTTGAATGAGGCTGGCATGTCAACATCTTAAAATTGACAGCAAAAGAATAAATAATATCCTTAATTAAATAAATCTATTAGGAAGATTGGAATTCAATTTATAATTACTAACAATATTTTACACAGTAATTGGTGGTTAAACTTGTTCAATTTTCTCATTAACACACTTTTTTATGTAAAACAATAGGGTGGCAAACGAGTCAAATTGCTCGCCAGCTCGTCTCGTCTTGTCCCAGCCTACAAGCCTCTCGACTCATATTGAGACAAGTTATGGGCCAGCCTAGCTTGAAATTTTTTCACGAGCAATGTTGAGCCGACTCTTTTTGAGCTCATTTTTTGACTTATTGTATAAGTTTTTAAAAAATAAAAAAATCGAGTGGGCTTATGGGTTGGCTCCCAAAGGCTCGAGCCGAGCATTGTTTGTGAAACGAGCTGAGATCGGGTGTTAAGGATCGAGCCGGCTCAATTTGGTCAATCACCACCACCGCGTAAATGTCAAATTTTATTTTTGGCAAAAACTCTGATACTTGAATAGTTGGACTCATCTTTTTATTTGTTATGATACTGTATTAAACCATTATATGGGCTGGCAAATTAATCTAGACTATAACAATTGAAAGAGATGTTTTGTGAAAAAAATAGTTGGATATTTATTATCTAAACAAGTTGAGTGAGAAGATAACCAAATGGCTCAAGTTGTAAATGGTAGCAATCAAATTGAGTTACTTTTTTGAAAAGGCATCCATGAAATTGTGTGATTTACAGCACAAGAATGAATTCTTGAAATGCCTCGGTCCATTTTCTGTAAGAATAAAGCTTCTTGTACAGAAGCTTTTGATAGAAAGGATGACAGATACACGGGTGTCGTCATTGCATTAGCTGATTTGAAATAATATTTTGTCCAATATCTAATGAATGCTTGCCATCAGGCTATCGTCAACATATCTGTATAATTCTTCTATACAAGTAACAAGATTCTTTCTGTAAAGTAGGCCTCTCTTTTTGCAATACTTTCCTCCACTATAAATAGCTAAAAAGTATCTATGCACACCACATGCAAATTATCAATACAAGAATAGCATAATCATTAACTGTTACAATCCAAGCACCAAAAAAGGCCACAATTTTTTTCTTACTTTCCATTGCTCAACATCGAATAAAACTTGGTACTTATTCTTGAAAACTATGCACGTATCAAGTGTTTAAAGGAAACAAATTTGAATCTGACATGACACGTTGAAAATTCAATTTAAATAAATAAACATTTCCCGTGTCCAACATCTAAAACTTTAGATGACGTTAATGGGACTGGAGTTGGGTTAGATGACTCGATGAATCATTTTAATCGAGTTAATTTTGTTAACAGAGTTAAAAATTGCACATTCAGTTACCATCCAAGGGCAAAAAATTCATTCAAGTCCCAACAAGTAGATTACTATAAGGGCTTGTGACATGGACCAATATGAGTTGTCTGATCAGTAATTTTGGCTGGCTCACATTGAAAAAGTTAAATGTACACAAACAAAGGTCTAATTGAACATGCTAGGCATGTGAATATGGACATAAATCACGTGCCTTCCATGTGGATTATTAACCTCTTTCTAATTATCTACCATTACCTAAAAGCACCCACCAAGAGGATTCTTGAGTTTTTAATTTTTTTTTTCCATTTTTTGTTTTCTATTTTTCATAATAATTTACATGGTAAAATTACTTAAGTACCGTGTTACGAGAAGGGAAGACTCAGACCAAAATTTCATTAATTATAATTTAAAAAATTCACTCTTGTAATTTCAATATTGCCCTAATTTTTCTAATGAATTGGAGGCGTCGTTGGAGTTTATTTTATCATCACCAAAAGCGGGAGATTAGATAATTTTCTCTTATAAACTTATTTTCAATATAGTAAATTATTATAAGTGCGGAAGGTAACGTAATTTTATATTGAGTTGAATATCTATAATTCTTTTGTGTCTTTATTTCATTATTACATCAATTCTATTGCTTTTGATAGTATAGACTATAGTTTTTAATTCTCAATACAACCTTGATGAAAAAATAGTCAAATTTCTTTTATAACGATTATTACTTTTACATTTACTCAGTGTGAAATTTTACCTTCAACACTTGATTACGACATAATGGCGATTAAAACATGGCCATAGTAGGTTATATATATATGTAAAACTGAAGCTTTAAGGGGCAGGGCAATAAACAAAATTATGTGTGATTAGCAAGCTAGGGAAACATGTGCAGTGACTTAAATGCACACTTAAGTAGAAATGCTTTAGATGACATAGATAGTTATTGTGGGAACATGACAACATGTGAATGTGAAATAAAATCATGATCCAAACCACATGCTAAGGTTTGCTAAGAGAATGGAGATGCCTATCTTAGGTTACAAATTAGGTAACTCATTGATAAGATTAGATGTTAAGGTTACTTCAATAGACAGAAAAATCGGATGCTTGCTTGCTTAACCGTATAAAGGTAGACACTGGTATATGATGCACGAGATATGTTACCACACTAATATATGTTACCACACTAATATATAGCCGTTTGACATGATTTTTGAAAGTCAAAAACCGTTATCTTAGAGTTCTTTGTCTGAATAAAAGAACTTTTAGAGGAAACTGACTAATAAGTTTTGTGTACATACATAGTATTGAGCTATTTGGTATGTTACATTGAATAATTTACACATGATACTAAACAATGAAAAAAACATTTGTCATATGCAGTATTCTCTAATGCTATGCAGTAAATGTCTTAATCTCGATTCCAACCCCTAACGCTGTATAATTAGCTAGCGACGTTGGATGGATTTGAAAGTACAACTACTTGCGTCAAAGTTGATTTCAGTAGAATTCAAAGATGTTCAAGTCTTTTTTCAATTTGAATTAATTATGACTAAAGTATGATAATTGACATATGGTACATATGCTTGTCTATTAATAATTATGTGTGGCATAGTATTACTCTAATCACTATTTCAGTTGATAATATTGGATATGTACGAACAAAAGTTTCACATCGACTAAATATCGTGATGGACTTTATTCTACTAGGAGATTGGATTAATCTTATTAGCGATGCTGCAAACTTATATGATATGGCTACTCCAACTTTTTTAATAACGGTTTCTTATTTACCGATACTCCCCAACATTCTCTATAGGGAAATATTTTTTTTCTAATAAAAGATAAAAATGAAGAACGGCTGACCAATGGAACATATAACAATCTTTTCTAACATGCGATAGAATGATATAGGTGAGCATTTATTCTTGGCTACCAAATTTTGAGCTTTCCATAAGACTTTCCAATGTAATCTCAAATTTGGCGACTTTGAAGACAAAATGAGGTGTCAATTAAGTTAAGCGATTTAATTTACATCCCTACTCGCCCCCACACCACTTATTGATTTGACTCGTTCGCTCTAAAAAAATATTAATCTTTTAGAAAGTTCGATTTCGAAATTCGATTTTCTTTAAAATAATAAGACCTCCAATTGTTCTAAAGTTTGTATCCAAAGCCCACAATGACAATAAGCCAACCGAAGTAATTATTGTAAAGAATCTGTTTACAACTGTAAGAACCTTAAATCATGATTTCACGAATTCGGTCAAACTTTAATAATTATTCTTTGATTTTTCTAAGTTGGAAGGAATTGAAGACAAAACCGTGAAAGTCTTGTCACGCTGCCACAAAAGTCAAATCTTTTTAATAATCACGGCACCATATGCTAGTGTGAAATATGGTAATGAAATAAAAATAATCAACAATTTTCCTTTCTTGGCTCCATCGATATTCAAAATATATTATACGTGTCAATAATTCATGTTGATCGAATTTCAATGCGGTTACATTTGATAATGTCAAAGCATCGTCGTACATTATTCACTGTACAAATTTTATTGTTCTATTTATCATTACAAACACTCAATTGATTTGATCATAAAAGGTTGTATGCCCGAAAATTCGACAAAATTGCATACAACCTAATTTGTAATTTTATAGGTAGATTGTCTAGTCGGAACTATAAAGTAACAATTTACCTTTTTTTAAGTGGTTAGTGCTGACAAAAAATGTCACCAAATGGGAATATAGCAAAACCTGTGTAAAAGTAAAATTCAAAAAAATGATATAAATGTAGGGGTGACAATGGGCTGAACTGAACCGACTCAACCTTTAGACGCTCAAGTTCAACTCCATTCAATTCGTTGGCTCGGTCTCGTGGGTCGAGTGGAATCGAGTCATCCATGAGCCCAAAACGAGTAGGTTCATGATTTCACCAGTCGAGAGAAAAAGGTGTTCAATTTGGTTCACGTCTTATCTCAAAACAAACTCGAGCCACCTATGAGCCAAGCCTGGACGAGTCGAACATGCAAGTAACTCGACCCATTTGTCACCCCTAGATAGATGTGAGAAGAATGAGTCCCGTGAAGGCAATAAGAGGTTTTCAAGTGTCACTGTAAGGGGCCCATTATGGACCAAGGACGCACTCAAAAAGCCCATATTGAGCAGCAGTGAAAACGATCCCATGTGATAACAATTGACAGCCCACAAATGGATGAAGAGAGAGAGAATTTGACATAAGCCTCGATGTATATTTCATATTTATCATTTATCTTTGTTACTCATGTCACCCTCAATCATGATGTGAGCCACAATTGGATAAGCTTGAGCCAAATTATTTTTATTCACCACTATCCCACTTGTGTAAAATGTTGGCTTTTAATTTGAAATGGTTGCATCACTAGCCCTCACCACCCTTTTTTGTCTATCTCTTCCCCACGACCCCTCCCCTCTTCCCCTACCTCTCCCAATCCCACCTAATGTGAGATCATGAGTCACTTGAGTAGAGGGATGGTGGACGCAGGGGTGTAGGGGAGCGGGATTGTTAAAGGGAGTTTGAGACAGACACAAACGAGGGGAGAGGAATAAAAGGGTTGGATGTGTACTTGTGTACTGTTTATATTTTTATACGATGTGGGATTTAGCTCTTTTGCAAGTGTCATGTCTTGTAGATGGCTACACTTCGCTCCTAGAAAAATAAATGCTCAGGGCTGTGAACACAAGTAATGAAGCTAAATTTGGAACTAAATGATGAAGAAATCTCTGTTATTGATGGGCAGAAAGTACAAAACAATATGTTGTTTCTTTGCAGTCCATTTGTAGTGTAACCAAATTCTATCATATGTTTCAGTTTGACAGCCCCCTGGAGGACACTGACATAAAATTACAAGCTTATGTACTGTTTTTTGAAATAAAGTAGGGGCATTTTCCATGCTAATATCAGCACCAGCTTCAACAAACACATATGCCTGTATAGGTCATATTTGAACGGTAAATAGTAACCTATCACATCAAGTTGAGTGAGCCAAACATCGCGATGTAGACGAGAGGGGTGTTAAAAAAATAGTAAAGTATCCTATTCAGTCAAGCTTACCGACAGTTTTTGTAGGGAACGTGCAGCGCAAACTTTCATTACTGACCATTCTTAGGAGGAGTCCAGCAATGACCAAATAATTCATGTCATGTATCCAGAGAAAAACACGCTCAAGAATGTACTGGTATGACTTGAAAATGGAAAAAAGAGGGCAAAAAAGAGCTCAAGTATTCTGTTCACTCTTCTTGATGAAACTTTTCAATCTGAGCATTGCAACATATCGTGCAAGAGATCAATTCATTTCTGTTACCAAGTACATTCCGAAAACTAAAAGAGAATGAGACTGCAAAGAAAATATTCAGCAAGCTGGTTTAGTATAGTTTCATATATGCAAACAGTACTAATTACTAAGAAACTCGATGGTTTATAGCTGAAATACGTCGGTTTAAAACCTGTTTGAGATCCTAACACACCTCTCAAGTGCTGGCATGATTCCCTTTTGAATCGAAGGACTCAAACATCCACAATCAATGAGAGAAGACAAGACTTGATCCCAAGACTTGCGTGGCCGATACCATGTTGTGATTCAACAGTTACCTGATTAGGAGCATTCCACATCAGTTTTGCGTATGCTTATATTTTGAAATACACACCCCTAAAACTTTATGCAATCCATCTACAGAACATCAATTTATAAATCACAAGTGTTCATAGGAATGATAACTTACGACGTCGTAAAATGTCTTGGTAACACACATATGAACTGTCAAAAGGGGAATAATACAGTCCAAAACCAATCAAGGATAGCATAACCTCTCAAAATTATTCATATTCAATCTTAGAGCTGTTCCAGTATTAGCTTGTAACACTTGAGAAGAATTTCACCTTGGCCCCTCTAAAGATCTTAAGCTCAATGAACGGGCTCAGCCCCTTATTTCATTTACTTCGGGCACCAATAATATCGAAACTCTATCCAATCTGTCTTCTCTTGCCTCCCAAAAACACTCATTCCTCTTGGCATAAATCATGTTATACTTATATCTAAGCTGTAGACATACTAGATCATTGAATTTTATCAATGTCATATACAGACGTAAAGTTCTTGTCATCACTGTCATGCAACTTCTTGTGAATTTCCGGGGAAATTATTGCTAAAAGAATTTATACAATTTTAGACTTTCAGTAGAAAATGTTTAGTTGTTTGACCTGTGTAAATTAGAACTTGTTTAACTTGTTCTATTCTCTCCCTAACAGATATGCACCGTGTGGCCAAATTTAAGACAAGGCATAGATAGGGAGATTATTGCATAAAAATAAGAACATAACAAAAACTATTCCTTTGTATTAAAAACAAAAGTTCCAAGCAGAAAAGGTAAAAACCTAGATAGTAATGATCGCAAAACGAAAGCAGAAAATTTCCCACATTAAAAGATTTACCGCAAAGACCAGAACATTCAAAGCAATCCGGGGGAACAAGACCATACTGCACCAAAATAAGCAGGGACATGCTTCCAAATTAATCTTCTAACAAGATTTTGGCACGCAAAATAAGCTCGAACCCACTGACTAAACAAAGGAAATATGAATTGTTTGTGCAAATCCCTGATGATCAAAGAAAACTTGACAACAGATTACCTATTGTCAAAACCAATTTCCTTTTGCCTCAACTCAAAAGCCATCCGCTCATTCTCAAGTTTCATCTTCTCGATTTCCAACCTCGTCATCTCCAATTCTGTGTCTTTTTCCTGGCAAAATCTCTGCCATTTGAACCGCTCTTTCTCCAGTTCCAACATCTGTGCTTGAATACGTAGCCTTTTTTCTTCTAATTGAAGAGTGTGATGATTTATCCGCTGCTTTTGCGACATGTTTTCTTTCATGCCTTCAGATTGCACTTGATTTATATCAGCATCTGCATTTTCTTGCTGGATATTGGAAGTTCTGTTGCAGTCCAAAGAATTTCCAAAACTGAACTCTTCATGATTATGAGATTGTTTTATCCTCTTTGCAGAACTCGCTGACGTCTTATATGCCCTGTGATCCCCAAACATAACGGGATTCTCCTCGGATTCATCTCGTCCATCCAATTCAATTTCTTCATCAACTTCATCATCATCATCTTGTGTATGCCTTTTCACATCCTCATCCTCATTATCCCTACTTCTAAGGGCTAAGCGTAAAGAACGTTGCAACTCAGGATCAGGGGGAAGATGCAACCGATTCCCATTATGGTAAGAACACATCTCTTCGTAGTGCAAATGCTTTGAGCTTAGAATTTTCTGAACCTCTTCTTTTGCTTTAGGTGAGATGTGATCCATCATGTCTAATAGCACTGGATTCTCAACAACCTCACAAGAAGTTCCTCTCCCAAGGATCTCATTGAGTCTCTTATACCTCTTGTTAAGGTCATTGAATTTATCCTCACATTGCTGAGGTGAAACAAAATGACCCCTTTGAGCCATGACTTTTGAAACCAACTTCCACTTGCCTTTTTTCTGTAAATTTGCGCATTTCCTTCTCACACCGCCACCATATTCCGAAGCTGCTTCCTCACTAATGTAAGAAACGGATGTAATCAACAATCTGACCATAGTGTCGGTCCATTTCACACGTTGCCATGGAGAAGCCTTCTTCCCCTTGCTCAGATCATTTTCTTCCATAAAAGTTTGCTCGTCCTCGTCACTTGCAGATTTACCCCTCTCCCTTTTACTGTAGTCCGCCCGGGAAACAGTTTTGTCGCAATCTTGCATCTGTCCTATCGTAAGGGGAAAACTCGCATGAATAGTGGGATGAACTGTCGATGATCCTTGTCCAGGATGAGGCTGATGCTGCTGTTGGTGAAGTGCAAGCGCATGTTGTTGGCCATGATGAACTCTCATTGGCCCTCGTAAGTTAAAGTCTATGTAAGAACCATTTCCTTGCATCAAACTTCCAGATGAAAAATTCCCTTCCATCTCGACTTCAGAGCAAACTACAAATAATTCACATCAACAATTCAAATTCAGAAGAAAGTGCCTCGGTTTCACCCGGTAGAAAGGTTCTTTGAATCCTTTGAGCCCTCAAAACTACAGCAGTCCTTACACCTACAAAGCCACCACTCAATTATAGAGTATATATTGCTCAGGAACAACGAATTACGTTTCTCAATTCCTTCACAATCCAAATTCTTGTAGAGCTATTTTAAAACTATAATTTCTAAATCATAATCTAAAGCAGCACCTTATACCATATAGACATAGAATTGTTCACACACAAAATGCTCAAAAAATTATTCTTTTCTTGGATTTGCCAACATTAATTCATGGAAGATCAAGGATCCATTAACACCAATCATCAAAAATAAAAGTAAAGAATATAAAAAAGATTCAATCTTTACCAAAAACCCAGGGGGAAAATAAACAACAATCTTTTCACCAAAAAATGAGCAAAAAAGCCTACTTTTTAGCCAAGAACTTACATGAACTGACAACCCACAAAGCAAAACCAAATCTTGCAGTGATTAAGCCTGAAATCAGGTGTCCAAGAATTGAAAAAGCAAAACCTCAGATAGTCAGAATCTCAATATAGATTTTGACGGGTTAGAAAAGGACAAAGAACAAGTGTATGCTATTAGTTGGAGAGGTTTACGTATGGCTTATTAATTATAATTAGAAAATAATTGTTTAAGCCAATTGAGTGACACCAAAGACTCAAAAAGGGTTGGGGTCTTGGAGATACAATGTATGGGACGACGTGGGGGTCCTACATGGGCTTTTTTTTTGCATACTCACACACTAAAAGCACACGCCCCTAAAAAGAGTCGGAAAAAAATCTATGCCCTGATTTCTATTATTTTTAAATAAAAAAATTTCAACAATATTTTTTCATTAAAATAATATTACATACAAATTTAAAATTTTTCTTTATTTTTAACTATATATTCTTAATCAATCTATTATTTCAAAATACATTTTTAGCCAAAAATGATGTTTAAACATGCGCTATATCTAATTTGATTTTGATTTTTTCTAAATGACCTTTTCTGCGACGTTGAGAATATATCAAAAATGATGTACAATATTATAAGACTCATGGGTGGGGCAAGGGTAGAAGAAAAATAGGAAATCTGTGCTTAAAAAGTTAATAAAAATCGTGAATTCTTTAAAATGAATTTAAGAATAAAAAAATATATTGAAAAAGGAATTCAAATGGACCATATTTCTAATAACGTACGAGCCCCACCGCAAGAATATTTGTTATGAGACAATAACTCTTAAAAGACAAATTACATATATTTTTCTTTAATATTGGAGAAATAAAATCAATAGGGACAAATTCAAACACACAAATTACATATCTTTTCTTTCATCTTGGGAGAAATACAATCAATACGGACTAATTCAAACCCCTCCAATAATCAAATTCATTTTCAATTATACGATCTTTTAATAAAATAATTTTGCAAGTTGATCCATAACTCATTTTTCGTCGACTCATTTCCAACATTACATTCTTCTAATAAATAATTTTACACATAAGTCCCAAATCTTCCTTTTTTTTTTTTTTTAACTTTTTAATTGTACATTTTTCAAAAAAAACATCATTACAAAATGCATTCTCCTAGGAAATATGGCTCAAACAAAGTCTAACTCTTCTACTACTTTCACAAATTTAACACGTAATAACTAATACTTCATATTAAAAAATGATAGCAATTTCTCTCATTCACAAGTTACGGGATGAAAACACTCCACGACGAAGTGTGTTGAGTCAAAAATACCTTATACAAGAATTCGAAATATGATGGAACACAAAAAGTAATGGATATGAAACCCACTTAACTCTAAATACACGATAAAAGGGAGTTCATCGCCACGCAACAAAGAAAAAATATATTCTCTAAAAATAAAAGAATCGATTCGCAATTTTTCATGTCAAGAAATTCAAAAAGGGAATAATTAACCTATAATAGTTGTGTGGAGATTTGATTCTGACACTATCCTTTGACTTGGTTTTCTCAATTGTTTTAGTATATTTTGATCTATGATTTGATACTTTATTGATTTGATTTTGACAAGAATAATGAAATTTTGGTAAAATATTGAAATAAAATATTCTTCTTCATGGACAAAAATTGTAGTAAGGACTAACATGTCATTAAAAAGATAACTTGCAAGTCACGGTGCCAACTGAAATAGTTTTGGACAAAATTGCAACTAGTTCAATATGTAGAGGACCGATCCTAGAATTTTCCGGATAGAATTCGGAATTTAGGTAGTAGCAATAGTGAGTGAAAACCCGAAAAAGGGGATTTAATACTTCACAAAACAATACAAGTTAGGGCTTGGGAATTTTTTTTCATCGATTTTGGGTGTTATCGTTTATGAGATATTTGAAAAATTGGTGCTTACTAGTTTTTTTGGACACCGATCTTGGATGATTTAAAAACCACCTAAATCGGTGTAGTGTAATTTTGAGCGTTTCCCTAAATCGATAGATTTTGATCATTTCTCATATAATCTTCTAATTTTGTCCGTTATAAAATAATTATTCCCAACCAAATATATTTTGTTCAAAACTAAATTGTAAATAAAAATATATTAACTAAAAATTTATATTATAATTAAAAAATACTTATAAGTAAAATATTGCTTGTAAGATAAGAAAAGTTATATTATAATTAAAAATTACTTATAACTTTCATATAAAATAATTGTTATAAAATAAAAATTCTACTCATAAGACACAATTCACTTATAAAATATAAAAAAGTTAATTATAAGTAAAAAAATTCACTTAAAGTTATTTAAAAGTATGAAATTAACTTATAATTGTAAAATTTACTTAGAAGTAAAAAATATTAACTTACAATTTTAATTGATTTTTAAATTAAATATTAATTTATATGTATAAAACATTATCTATAAGTAAAATATCACTTAAAAGTAAAAACAGATATATAAAAAAAAATTTTATAAGAGATATATGCATAATTTTATTTTTCTAAAAAACTTTTAAAACCAATAAATAATAACTCCAAAGTATATATTGGAGAGTTTTAAAAATCGCTATCAAAATCAATCCACTCGTAAACGCACGCTAAAACGTTAGTAACCGGCGAAACTCAAAGCAGGCTCTTAGGGTTTGTATTGAATTTTAGTACGGATTTCACTTTTTAATCAAAATCCAAAGCAGCAAAGGAACTAAAATCCAAGTGGAAGTATGGGAAGCGAAGAGGAGAGTGCAGTGAAGGAGCCATTGGACCTCATCCGTCTCAGTCTCGACGAGCGCATTTACGTCAAGCTCCGCCATGACCGCGAGCTTCGCGGCAAGCTCCATGTTCGATTTCTTCTTTTCTATTTATTTATTTATTGCGTGAATATGTTTGTATTGTATGTGTGTTCCTGGTGATTGTTTTTGTACTTTGGTTTGGAAAAAAAGAAAAGAAAAGAAAGAAGACTGAAAATTGATTGATAGTGGGGTTGCAAAAAATTATGATCTTTCGGTTAATTGTGATCGCTCCTGTCAAGCTAAATTTCAGGTTTCCTGATTTTGTTTTTATTTTTTATCACTCTAGTGATAGAATTAGTAATTTTTCATCTTTCCCCATGGTATTCTGCGTTAATGTACTACAGTGGGTCACTCAATTAAAATATTTGTAGTGTTCAGTGGTTTGTGTTTCTGGTTGTAGATATTAATTTTGGGGACTCAATTGGCTGGAATGAAGTATTTTTGTTATGAACACGTGAACCTACTCCGAGTTATACTCACTTTCTTGTATTGTTTTATGTGTTCATCTATAATATTTTGTTAAACTATGAGATAAAATGTTAAGAAACATCGAGGGGCTGCAGAAACCTATTTTTGATATTCTTAAAGCTTGCTTGCAGAAGTATACTGATGAAAGATGTTATGGCTCTGTTTGGTGGAGATAAAAATCAGTTTTTTTTTTGTAGATTTTGATAAAAGTTCATGAAAATGTTGTTGAAAAATTGATAAAAGTTGTGATTCCTATGAAATATGTGGTTAAAATTAATTGTTGACTTTCACTTAAGATTTTTATAAAAAATTAGGTGTTTTTTTGAACCAAAATGCTAATGAGATGAGTTCCAAGTGTAAGTGAAATAGGTAAAAGAAGCGCAAATGTATTGGAAAATTAATATTTGAGGCTATATTGTGTGCTTTGAAGTGAAAAATCCATTTGCAAAGTTTTCTTTGTTCAATATGTATATCAGAGGTCCTAAATGGCCTTAACATGGCGTATTATTTTATTAATATTAGTGCATGTTAGAATATTGAATAAATGTATTTTCAATATC
>CAIGRK010132504.1:0-26739 GCA_903798315.1 Fraxinus greggii
CCCCCCCCCCCCCCCCCTTCTTTTTGTAGCTTTATCCATGTGCATCGAAATTTAACTTAAACTAATCAAATGTTGAACTTTCTAGTCTTACTTAATGAGTACTCATCTTATGTTGACGTAAAAATTATAAGACAAGTATGAACATTTTGTCCTTGCGCGTGTGTATAGCATGCATGTAAATAATTGATTGTCTTATATTATTATGTTTTTAAGACCATTTTCATGCTAAAAGGAAGGTAAGGTCTGGAATTTTAAGGTTTATTTATCACATCACGTGATGGGAGATAAGTCTTAAACATGATGTGCACTTGGGCCCACCAAAGACCATTTAGTTGGGTTAAAGCTGCTGCTTAAAGGATATTCTCCCTTGTTATGCGTTGGTCCTAATGTGCACCTTTATCTAGATCTAGAATTTTCGCCCCAACAGTGTGGAACCTCACCATGAACTTATGCATAGGAGTGGATATAAATTTGTTATTTTTCTAAAATTAATCTTCATTTTTAATGTTTACGGTAGGTAGTTGTTAACATATATTCATGTAATTTCGTCAAAATGCTAGTGTGTTGTATAAAGAAACCTATTGAAAAATGCTAATCTACCCTAGCCATCTAGATTCAATAAGCAAGTCTTTTCTTATGCATCATCAATTTATCTTTACTTGGCAATGTTATTCCGGCATTGCATTTCTAACTGATCTCTTCTTGGTGCAGCAAGTTCTCTTGAAGTCTATTCCTTCATGCTTTGAGCTGAAGTGCAGAGCATATAGCCTGTTGAGCCAGTGCTACCATCTCGTAGGTGCCATTCATTCTCAAAAACAGATACTGAACAAGGGTTTGGAACTTTCTGCAATTTCTGGAGATGGGTATGAAGATAGTGAATTTATAGCTTGTTTAGAAAGATAGAAGGATTTATTGATAGAATGTGAAATTGTATACAGATAGATACAGGAGACATCTCATCGATCCCTAAATTCTCAATTGGATATGTGATGCTGCTGTTCAAAGGGAAGAGAGATGCACTAACTTTCACTAAATTAGTCAGCATGTATTGAATTTGTAGTGTAATTGTCTATGCCCAAATTATTCACGTTATCCCAAAGCAAAGGATACCGCCAATGATTGTCATTTTACTTCATCGAAAACCCCAAATATGAATCTGCATACATTCTGCGTCCTAGTTTCAAAAATTGATTATTTCAAATATTTAAAAATCAATGACAAATACTTTTTATTGATTTGTTGAGCCTTTCATGAAATTTTACTGTTGAAAATTGTTGTACCAAATGAAGTGATCTTAAATTTATCATGATTTTTGTCTTTGAGAGGTCGACGTTTCAAAATTTCTCTGGAAGATCTGTCTCAGGTTATATCAGATTCGTTTTAGGGCACTTTCTTGAATGCTTACCATTTCATATAAGTTGCTCTGTAGCTGTGAGAACATCAAAACTTTTGAATTGCATGGAATGTTCGGAATTTATTAGTTTTTAACATTGAAGATAACGCTTTAACTAAGGATGTTAATTTTTCATTTTGCTTTCAATTTAACGAGTTTGGATTCATGGCTGCTTGTGGTTTATTCCTTGAAGGTTTGCAGGAAGGTTATGGTCTTGCAACTTCATTTCTCAGCTTGCGAATGCTCTAATAATTGAGGGAGACTATCAGGGATCAATTTCCACTTTGCAACAAGGACTAAATTGTGCATTGGAGATGTGTTATCCAGAGTTACAGGTTTGTCTAAAAATAATGACTATTTCTGGTTGTGAAATCTTGTTTGCATGCCACAGTAGCATAATGAGCATAGGTTATGGCAGCTCCGGATATTACATTTTCAAGTGAGGTAGAGAAAAACCTTTTCTAAAGTATATAAGATTGAGTTATCTTAGTGTTATGGGTATTGCTTCCTTTAATTGTTTATCATACGCTGCTCATAATTCGAGGCTGTTGAGGTGCTCTCTTAAGATTCCCTACTAAATATTTTTCATGCTCATTTGGTTTATTAGAAGAAACTATTGCAAACCTCTAATTTTTTCTTTCTGTCGGTGAATCAGATGTTCTTTGCTACTTCAATTTTGCACGTGCGTGTTGTACAGTGGGATAGCACAAGTCTGGTAGAGGAATCTGTTAATAGATGCCATGTGATATGGGAATCTATCGAGCAAGATAAAGTAAGCCAAAATTCTCATTTGTTCTCTCTCTCTTTGCTGTTCTTTTTCATAGTAAGTCCATGTCAATTCAACTAATCAAATGTTACTGAACATCTGCTATGTTTATTTATATGCTTCTACAGATGGAAAAGATTTATCGAATTGGTTTTGTAGAATAAACATGTCAAGTTCCTCGTCTTTTTCTACATGCTTATATGTTTGTTTTGAGAGTACCAATTAATAATATTAAGTGAAGGACAATAACTGCATATCCGCATATGAATTTTGATCCATACCATTTGTCTTGTGAGGATAGCATTTAATTTGAAGGTTGAATCAAAATATTGGTAATGTATTTTAGATAAGTGTACTTCATTAAGCATTGTCGGTGAACACCAAAATGAAGGAATGAGACATTGAAGAAGTACTGCATATATTATTGCTTTGATAGAAAGACACCATCTCTCAAGTGAAAGATCCATTTATTTATAGGGTACCTATATGATTAATATTTACAACTTAATCATCTCTATTTATTAATAGAAAATTGGAAGAACTGAAGAATGATCTTTGCTTTGCATTCAAATTAAATGATTTGACACCCAGCAGTTATTTATTTATTTTTAACAGAAATCCCTCCTGGGTATCACTTGTTTAGTGAAAATTTTAAGTTAATTCACATACACACGAGTTAAATAGTGTCAATTGCCAATAGGATATGCTCATGTTGCTCCTCCCCCGTCTATACCTCATTATCTTCCTTAAGAACAACTTTTGGGGTGCACATTAACATGTAGTGCTATATCGACCCACACCCCGGCTTCCAATTATTGTTCTTGGAAGAGCTTCCTGATTCTTCTTTTGCCTTAAAGAAGCTTCTGTTTTCATATTGTCATTCCTTATCTTGATTCTGAATCTACTGTTTGGAAGAAAATTAGTTTCATATTATTATTTTATAGCAAAGCAAAAATTGAATAACTAAAGTAGTTTTCTTTTGTGCAAAAATTCACATTTTTGATTTTTTGTTTCAATCACGAGAAGTATAAATAAAATTCATTATTAGTATCAAAATAATCTATACTTCTTCATCCTGCCACAATTATTTATTATTATTAAGGTCGATTGTATCTGGTGGAAAGACAAGACGTAGTCATTTTATGCTTCTGTCCGCTGATATCTCTTTAATCGAAAGAACCTCAGTTTTTTCTCTCCTTTGAGGGACTTCTGTGACTGTCTAGATTATAACTTCTGACAAATTCTACAGATACACAAATGTCTTTTGCCCATTTTTGTTAATGGATTGCCCAACCCCTGTTCATGATTTCAAATTGTCCTTGGATAATACACAAATGTCTGATTGGATGATTATTGTAAGCCATACCAATCATGCGTGTATTTTTGTTGCTTGAAAAACTACATGTAAAATCAACTGACATATAGATTTCTGTTTTCCTCTGCTTGTATCGGGAAGAAACAACAGTGCGTTGGTTTATTATTTTATCATGAGCTGCTGAAATTGTTCTATTTACTCCGGATATGTGATTACAAGAATGCTGCTCAACATGTTGACAAATTGGATCTTGTTATAAAGTCTGACTTGGAACGGATGCAACATATGCGAGAACTCACCAAAGAGCTTGATGCACTAAATCACAGTCTCTCCCACTCTGATTTGAACTACAGAGACAAATCTGCTCTTACTGAAAAACAAGCTAAGCTTGAAGAACGACTTGGTAATTATAGTGGGATGAGTTTAACTGGGAAAAAGCCTTTGGAACCAGCATATTTTGGAAATGTTAAACGAGCATGGGCTGATAAACTCGAGCTGGCTCCCCCTCCCATTGATGGGGAATGGCTACCAAAAAGTGCAGTCTATGCATTGGTAGATCTTATGGTGGTTGTTTTTAGCCGCCCAAAGGGACTTTTTAAGGAGTGTGGAAAGAGGGTTCAATCTGGAATGCAAATTATCCAAGGTTGGTTTTGGTAATCGAGATGTAATTTTAACATCTGCATTTGAAATAACCCAGCACTGATCACGTATTGTAAAAATTGCAGTTCTTGTACAGGTAGAAGTGAATGGATGTCGATATGTTCTCCCTTAAAAATTGTTATCTATATGGATATATATTTGGTTATTACCAATTTATTTGTTTCCAAAAGCATAATATATACTCTGATGTGAATGAAAATGAAAATGTTCTCTCCTAACTGTTCTAAGAGAAGAAGCTTGTTAGTGTGTGATCAATGTGTTCCATATTGTGCGACCTGGGTTTTTTTTAAGATTCCGAGAAGTACATTATCTTCCAAGTTTATTGTCCCTTTGTCTTTGCTGGTTTTCAGTTGTTCCGGAATAGTTTGACCTCTTTACCTTTTGTTGCTATATCAGACTGGTGGTATTACTTGGATTGTCAAATCCAATTGGTAGAGGCCATAGAGGGATATATTAATTACGTGCTTGCTTTTCTTATGGTCCTGCATGCAGTATTTGGAAGGCCATTCCATAGTTTTTCATCAATTGCAGCTTATTTTGTTTATATCTGCAACTTGAGTTGCTTAACCATACGATCTATGCAGTGATTTAACACATCAAGGCTAAACTGTCAAGAAAGATAAAATTTATGAAACTTTACTAACCTCTGGTGACTCTGGATATGAAAGGAGTTGGTAAATACATGTTTCTGAAAGATTTTTGCGTTTTGTGCTAAAATGTTGATAAAAACCCTTACATGTTGTTTTGATTGAAAGTCATTTGGATAGTTGATGAATGAACAAAGGTGTTAAAGCCTGTAAAAAATTGTAATTCAGTGTTAGATGCTCTTGATACCTGAATTATTCTCTTTTTTGCAGAGGAACTGGTGCAACTTGGGATTACTGATGGCATTAAAGGTTAGGCTTCCATTTATATGGGTAAATCATGTTTCTGATGCATGGTATCATTAGTAAGCTCCCAGTGAAGTTCTCTATGGATTACGAACAATTTTTCTGGTGTTGAGATATTTCTCGATCTTTTGTAGGAAAATAGTGAAAAATGTTCTTCTAAGGTCTAACATATTTTTTTTTCTTTAATCTACTGGATGGCAGAAGTAGAACTGCAACACTCTGCAATATGGATGGCTGGGGTCTATTTGGTGCTTCTAATGCAGTTCCTTGAAAACAAAGTAACTATCGATCTTACGCGAACTGAATTTGTTGAGGCACAAGAGGTTGGTTATTGCCTGATCACTTGCCATATTAGTTAAACGTGCATATTCTCTTTTATTTGTTACTTCTTGTTTATAAGACATTATTGTTCAATGTTAAATTAAAGAACTCTGCAAGGTGGTTGGTATTATGTTTTACGAGCAAAGCCTTGATCCAGTTTTTGATGGCATCCTAAGTCAGTGGAATCAGCAACATACCCTCCCTCCAGAACCAAATAAAAAGAAGGGAAAAAAAAAAATTTACATTTTGTTTAGAAGTTCAATACTGATGATCATATTTAACCATTTTACCTTATGTTTATTGTTAGTTGGAAGATACTTCTGAAAGGGAATTTTACTTCCGTCAAATGGGATACTGATTTGCAATTAAAATGAAATAAAACATTGTATAATTTTGACTAAATATTGTATAAAACATTGTATAATTTAAATTTAATGAAGAACCATGTATCGTTGCAGGCTTTGATGCAGATGAGAAATTGGTTTATTCGCTTCCCAACAATCTTACAGGCCTCTGAGAGTATCATTGAGATGCTGCAAGGGCAGTATGCTCATTCTGTTGGCTGCTATAGTGAAGCTACTTATCATTTCCTTGAAGCTTCGAAGGTAATTATTTGCTGGCACTGGTATCTAGGTGGATGCCGATTTACGCGTTCTTTTCTGAATATTTTTACACAGATGATTTTCTTCTTGGTGTTAATTGTTACCGACATACTTGTTGATCCCCACACGTAGACCTCAGTTTGGAAATCCTATATATATATATTTTTTTTTTTCTTGATCTATAAATAACAAATCTACATGAGCATTATTAATGAATTTTATCTGCTTGATCTATATGTTTCTCATATGTAGTTAACAGAGAGCAAATCAATGCAAGCCATGTTCCACATTTATGCAGCAGTCTCTTACATCTGCATTGGAGATGCTGAATCCTCGGCAAAGGTATTGTATTTCCTGCCAAGATCTGAATTTATATTTGTAGATGACATTGTTAGATTTTCTTACCAGGACTAGCTTTTCTACAGGCTGTTGACTTGATTGGACCGGTTTTGGGAGTCATTGATTCTTTTGTTGGAGTGCGAGAGAAAACCAGTGCCCTTTTCGCTTATGGCTTTCTACTGATGAGGCAGCAGAATCTACAAGAAGCCAGGTAGAAGTTTCAACTCTTGTTACATTACATCTTATCCTCCCATATTGTATGAATGTACCTTTGCTAGTGCATGATTAGTGCATCTCTTTACTAATCTAAAATATGTTATGTAAATTCTGTAGGATAAAATTGCTTACCCTTGTTCTTATTAGTTTTGTGTTCGTAATTCCAATAACTATATCTTTTGGAAGGTGTGGTTTTGTTTTTTGTTTCTTCTTCTTCTTTTTCTTCTTCTTCTTCTTCTTCTTCTTCTTCTTCTTTTTTTATGATTGTATTCATTTGCAAACAAGAATTTAATTGTGAAGTTGGGTCAACAAGTTTTTGTCATTAGACGTACCATATCCGTGGTGGTAGACGACATGCTCTTGAGTTGGAGAAAAACTGTATTAGGCCATGAGATTAAATTGTTGGCTGTTTTGTTTTCAAAATGCACTCGACATTTGACCTGACATGTCACAGTTTCTAACTATCTTGAGAGTTAGTTTTCTTTTTCTTTCTTCCCTTCTAAAAGTTTTTTTGAGTTTGATTATATACTGACTTTGAATCGAACTCCCTTGGGCAAACTTCTTATCTATTAAGTGGCCTAGCTTAATTTCGAAAGTTCAAAGA
This sequence comes from Fraxinus greggii, assembly GCA_903798315.1. NCBI lineage: Eukaryota > Viridiplantae > Streptophyta > Magnoliopsida > Lamiales > Oleaceae > Fraxinus > Fraxinus greggii. The sequence continues at coordinate 7,107 of CAIGRK010132504.1, forward strand.
AATTAATGGAACTTGTGCGTTCTCATGATGTAGATTGATTACTTCACTTTTTGTTCATTTGCTTTTCTGTCTGGTATTTGTGCTGCTAGAAATCTTCCGAACACGCTTCTGATTTATTTAATTTGAGTGGCTGACCTGAAATTTGTAGCTGAAAACCTTCTAGTTCTATGGCAGTAGTTCCTTTTTTAAGTCATCTTAGATTATTACCGGAGTACAGTAGTTCCTGTAGTCGATTTTAAAGTAGGGAAGATTTAAAATTGTATGTAGTCTTGCAAGAAACTTGAAGTGAGCCAACATCATTTTGTCACTAGAAAATGTGTAATGTGCAATATTAGATTACACAATTTAGTTATCTGTATCCGTCTTGATTCCTGCCAATTGATTTCGTGACTATCTTTGATGAGTCCCCATCCGTACTGATGATGTATTCCTTGCTAAATCATGCGTTTAACACCCAGGTAGTCAGATATTGACATGTGCCACAAGAAATAAGAAATCCATGGAAATAAAATGCATTGGAAATTTTCTTCTCCATGTGTCAAAATATGAGTGATCGAATTAACCAAAGTTGAATGTTGAAATTAACCGAAACTACATCTCTACCCCCTCCCTTTTCTCACATTGTACATAACTTTGATGCAGAGTACGACTAGCCTCTGGTTTGCAAACTACACATACCTTTTTGGGGAATCTTCAACTTGTTTCGCAGTATTTGACCGTGCTAGGAAATTTGGCACTTGCACTACATGACACAGGTCAAGCTAGAGAGATCTTGAGATCCGCCTTAACATTGGCGAAGAAGCTCTACGACATCCCAACTCAAACCTGGGTTCTATCCAATTTGACAGGTATATCACATATTTGGTTCTTCAATTATGGATAGATAGTTAATGGGTTTCACTGCATTTATGTATTCTTGCTGCTACTTATTGTATCTACCCATGTTCTCTCTGTCCTCTGAAATTGTGATAGATTCAGAGACGTATCTAATAACTTGATTTGTTTGGTAAGGCGGGTTACACAGAACCTAATAGTATTAAAGAAGATTGAATACTGCATACCAAATATGCTATGAGAAAATGGCGTTGAATAAGTGCAGCCCACTTGTGGGACAAATGACTTACGAAGTTTCTCAGTACAAGTTGTTGCCTTACGGTATTGATTAGAATGCTTATGAAGATAGAGAACGAAAGAATAAAGAAGGTCAACATAAATTATGCCAATTTGGAATAAGTGAATTTTGCTGTCATTGATGAAGAACAATTTGGAGAAGCATCTTATATGCAAAAGATTTGTGCCTGCAGTAGGCAGGGCAAAAACATTCGAGTTTAAATTGATTTGGTCTATCATATCTCTCATTCGTTGTACCTGTAATCTTTTTACCTTATCGCTGCCCGCAGCTTTGTACCAGCAATCGGGCGAGAAATTGCATGAAGAAGAAAATCTCGAGTATCAAAGGAGGAAAGTCGAGGATCTACAGCAAAGACTCTCCATTGCATTTTCATCCATTCATCATAATGAACTGGTAAGGACACCTTTGACTCTTGTATCGATCTCTTACCACAACGTTGATCTGTAGAAAACTCTTCCATAATAGTTTTAATATTGGCACTTGGTCCTCATTTTAACATGTATAAATGAGCAGATTGAGAAAGTAAAACTTCAAGTTCACCAACCGAGTGAAATCGACATCAAGCGAGCTGTTGCAGGCCCTTCTCGGAGTGTAAATCTCGACATCCCTGAGTCGATTGGTCTGTTAGCTCCATCACCCTTGCCATCATCAGCAAGGCTTATGGATTTGGACATTGGGAGGCTTGGGAAGAGGAAGATATAGTTCCCCACTTGTAAGTTGATATTCCTTTCCTATTCGAGGATAGGAATAACTGTAAAATGACGAGAGAGTATGTCTTTCCCTCGTCGGGGGCAAGTATAGGCACACCATTGTAATTTTCCTATCTTACAACATATTCACTTGACAATATTAAAGAAGAAAAAGAAATCAAAATCGCGTTCATTATATTGTTAGTCATATCCAATATTACTTTCTAAATATGAACTCGGGGTAGTTTATTTACCTTGGCTAGAGTAGATAATATCCTAGAATCCTTTTAGCAATGGAGTTTCTTTTGTAAATCTCTCCTCAAATAGTGAGGTTGTTTGGGCTGTGATATAAAAGATACTTGTAATGATGTTCATTTTTTTTTTCAGTTATAAGTGGTAGTGTTTTTTTCATATATCTGTATTTTGACAAATTTGTTGCGAGGTCTTGTGATGTCTTGAGGAACTTTCACATAGAAACTTGTGGTGACATTGAATTCGCTATATTTTAATTTCATAGAATTGTTTTGTAACACTTGTTATCATTTCTCTTGTTTGTCAATATTCCAATCTGTTTCTCAATTTGGGAGTTTCACATTGAACCAATCTGCAAATTAAAAAAAACTCTAATATAGTGGTGCATAACAGGTCGAGCGATCTAAGTCTATGGTAACTCAACTCTGCTAAAAAATATACAAAAATCAAGTCGAGCTGATTTGTGAATTGGTATGTCACAATGAAGGGTCTATTGTTGAATTTATCCGACTCGATAGGCCTTTTGGGACCAATAGAAAGATATGTTTTTGAAGAGCTGGCTCAACGGATTATGCCAGGTTTAATTATCCAGCACGATGACTCGTAAGGGTGTAGACTGTTAGTCTGACTGATTAATTGAAAGATAAAAGTAGAATTAAGAGAGTTATCGAGTTTTGTCCGCAAATCAATCCTCAAATTTGAAAGACAGTTTAGACTAAGTTCGGACTATATTTTAAACACAGGGATTGTTCATGCATGTAACAAGTCTAATTGAACTCGGTTCACCCCTATTTTAATACCACGTTTGGACGCACTTAAAAATAAATTAAATTAACTTATATGTAATAATTTTTCATACATTAAAATTAACTAAAAGATGTATGGAAAGATGAGCACGAATATGTGCCACAACGACAGAATCTGAAACGGTGCCATTTCGAATTTGGTACTGTTTTTGCACTACACATTCTCTTATCTTTCCATCAAAGTCGTTTGTTAGCGAGCCGAATGTACCGTCTCCGAAAAATTAACCCCAAAGTATATATTTATTCGGTCCAGCATTTTCTCGAACGCCTGTCAGGATATACAGTTGTTGAACTGTGTTAAGGAGAAGATGCAGGCTACAGTTGCATCCAGATGTTTGAAGATTCTGAATAATTCAATTCGGCCTCGCTCTTTTAATCGTTATTCGATAACATATTCTTCTAAATTATTAAACCCATCTCAAATTGGCTTTGAATTGAAGCAAAATTCAATCTTTACTGTACGCACCTTATGGAGCTCCGGCAGAAAGAAGCCGTCTTTACTCCCTCGTATCAATGCTTTTCTATCGGATTTTCCCTCCAAAACACCCCAGAACCCCGTATGCACACTTTTCCTTTTTGTTCTATTAATTTAAATTAATTATTAAATATTTCTATGGATTTTACGTTTTACAGTATTTTGGTTAACTTTGTTGGGAAATTCTTGGTGAACAGAGCTCGGTATCAGATGGCTCTGCGTTGTTTTCCACAGAAGCAAAGCCAGCACCGAAGCAAGCGCCTACGATGTCGTTTAAGAAAACTGAAGCTTCAGGAGACCAACTCCCAGATACTAAAATCATCGCAACTCTCGCAAAATATCTATGGATGAAGGATAATCTCGAGTTTCGGCTCCGTGTCATTGCTGCATTGGGCCTTTTAGTTGGTGCAAAAGTAATAATAAATAACCTATCTTTACGTTCATGTTATTACATATGTATTTACCGTATACAGGTGCTTAACAATATGATATTTTTGGGGGTGGGTGGGGCTGTGTGTAGGTGTTGAATGTTCAGGTGCCATTCTTGTTTAAGCTTGCTGTTGATTGGTTGACAACCGCTACGGGAAATGCCAGTGCTCTAGCCGAGTTTACTGCTGCCAATTCAACTGTTTTAGCACTTTTTGTTAGCCCTGCTGCGATTTTGATTGGGTATGGTATAGCACGTGCAGGGGCTTCTGCTTTCAATGGTAACTTTTGTAGGAGGAGTTTTTTAGCGTTTATCTCTGTTTATAGTTTTTCCCTCGTTATGGTGTTTAATCCACTTTGTTCGAATTTAGAATTGCGAACTGCGGTGTTCTCTAAGGTGGCATTGAGAACAATCAGGCAGGTTTCCCGAAAGGTACGCCACTTCGCTCACGTTTTCTTTTCCCTCATGTCCAAACTGTGTTTATGAATAAAAAATTGTTACAGATCAAATAATGCATAAGGATATTTCCTTTCGTGTCGATGACATGCTTAGTGCTTACTGTTATCCTTCAATTTTATGTATGAACAGCTTATTTTAAAAGTAAATAATTACTTTGAGTCTAATACAAGTGAAAAATGGAGGTCAATGCTGGTACCGAACACTATGAGCTTTCATTTGTTCAACCTTTCTTTTGTAATTTTGAGTGGGTAATGAATATAAATTAGACGTGTAATCCGTGTCATAGGGGAAAGGCCAGAGTAAACTATCTTCCTCATTCTTTATGGCTTTTCAGTGGCGAACAGTATGCTTGTTGTATATGGCTCTTATTGTTCAACATTTTTGCATGATATATAACCATCTTCTAAATAAGGAAGACAGAAAATTATAAAATAATAAAGTAATCAGGCTTTTTTGGCGAACATCAAATTTCATTCACCTTTCAGTGGTGCTGCAGTGAAGATAGAATTCGGTCTCAACAAGCAAATCAAGTCCCATTGATTGAAGAAAGTATTTTCTTAAGCTAGAGGAAGATCAACCCTTTCTTTCTCTTTTATAATTGGTTGGATTTGGCAGTGGTCAAAAAATCAAGTTAGATATTGCCATGATGTTAACCAAAGTCTAGCCAGCAATAATGGAAAATTAATAGTGAAAATGCTTGCTTGTCAGTTTAACTCATTTATCATGTCTGAGCTGATTCTGGTGTTGGCTAACGATAAAGTTGAAACAATTCATGTTATTCTCACGTGGAAATAGTTAAGTAAATATGGTTAAACAAAAATTGCCATTAACCATGTTATATCAAGTAACAAATTTTCAACATATGCTTTGAAAAAGTTGCATCCTGACATCTTTTTCGTTCTGACATAACTGACTCCTCTTATGCAGGTTTTTTCACATCTCCACGAGCTTGACCTACGGTTTCACCTTAGGTATTCTTAAGAGAAATTTTCTTAGAAAAGCTTTATATTCTACATCCCCTGTAGTGAGCACATTGATTATAACTAAAATTTGACTGCATACTTTCTTTACCTCTTAGGTGTCTTTGTCAGATTTTTCCCTCTTTTTCTGTATCTTTATTCCATCTTCACAGTCTCCGTTTCCTTTCTGTACTGTAAGTGAAGGGATATGCCTTCAGTCAACGTGTCCTAATAGGCAAAGCAAACCGTCTTATGATCAGATCTCTCTCTCTCTCTCTACCCCTGGCTTTTACGGCTTATTTACATCACGAGAAGATTTCGTAGAGAGAATTTAAATCAGAACACTGCACATGATACTTGCATGGTCTCAGAATATTATTTAAAGTTCAAGAGTTCAATTATAGCTAATCTCCACTTTCAACTTCTTCCTTTTTGCAGTCGTGAAACAGGTGCTCTAAATCGAATAATTGATCGTGGTAGCCGTGCTATTAATTTTATACTTTCATCCATGGTCTTCAATGTTGTACCAACTATATTAGAGGTATGATTTCATTGCGTTCAGGCCTTTCGTTTCTTGCTTGTGCACCTATGTTTATTTCTTCTGGTAATACAATTTTTCTCTAATATTGTTGCTTTCATTTCCGTTTTTCTAGATACAACCTTAATGGTTTTAGTGGTCTTTCAGATATCAATGGTGTCCGGTATTCTTGCGTATAAGTTTGGAGCACCATTTGCATGGATTACATCACTGTCTGTGGCTGCATATATAATTTTCACACTGACCGTGACACAGGTATTTTTCCTTCTATGCCTCCAATGATGTTTTTGGTCTCATCTATTATTTCTTTGAAAAGGAAAGTCCTGACCCTTTTCCAGTGAATATAGTTTTTTCTATCTCTTTCCTGTTCTCTGATTATTGCAAATGTTTTTCTTTCCCTTTTCCCGTGTGCTCTTCACCCTATGTTTTTGTTCGTTGTTTTGCTAAAAAAAAAAAAAAACACCAGAAAGAATTTCGCCAAGATGGTGTTATTTTTCCGATATTTTTCAACTCAAGACCTCACTTTACTTTTTCTCTTTTTTTTTTTCCTCCTAGTGGAGAACAAAGTTTAGGAAGGAGATGAACAAAGCTGATAATGATGCTAACACAAGGGCAATCGACTCTCTAATTAACTATGAGGTGAGTTCATAATTGTTTTCATACGGGAATTCTTAGAATTTTTCTGCAGTATTGATAATTATCCAAATTAATTGTTATTTTGTACATTTTCTTTTCAGACCGTGAAATATTTCAACAATGAGGCTTTTGAAGCTGATAAATATGATGAATTTTTGAAAAGTAAGTTGTTTAATATTTAGAGAAGTCTTCCTTTACATGATTAATCTTATCTTGTATAGGTTAGTACAACGAGTGAACTAATTCTCAATAGACAGGTTATCCACAATGATAAAAAAAAATAAAATCTATTTTATTATTTGGATAAGGGTTTGTTATTGAAGTCATCATTGGATCTTTAACAAGTTGGAGATGGGCCTAGGATCAATGGGTGGAGTTTCAGAACTGATTCTTGTAATAGTTTGCAGACTCTGATCGTTTTGACAATATTACAATTCTTAATGTTAAAATTCTATATTAAATCAAGCTTGCTATGCATGGCTGGATGGTAGCCATCGTAATAATATGGTCACCTCGTGATCTAGAGATTGATGCAGTGTTTTTATTTTCTTGTTGCAAAACAATTCACTTCAGCAGGTCTGATCTTCAAAACAGCTTGGTCTGAAAATGCACTAAATATTATAGTCTGAATACATTTTGCAGTGGTTCTGGGGGGTCTCACGGAAGCTTAAAAATGATTTTGTGATCAATTGCGTGCTTTTAGTACTTTTGAGTTTTGACCCACTGATGAATATTTTTGTCATGTCTCTCCTTATACTCCTACTCAATTCTTTGCAAGTGTAATAGATTGGATTCAAATTCACTATGTAATATATTTCAGGATATGAAGATGCTGCCTTAAAAACTCAACGAAGCCTTGCCTATTTAAACTTTGGCCAAAATGTGATATTTAGCACAGCACTCTCTGCTGCTATGGTCTTGTGTTCCCAGGGGATTATGAATGGCAATATGACTGTTGGTGACTTGGTAAACTTCAATCTTCTTACTCTCAGTTTTCCATTTTTCAAATCCAGAAAGAAAAAAGAAGCACTTCTACTGTTAGCATGATTGGCGATATTGATGCTTAAACTTTTTCCTTGTAGGTCATGGTAAATGGGCTACTTTTTCAGCTATCTCTTCCACTCAACTTCCTTGGAAGTGTTTATAGGGAAACAATTCAAAGTTTGGTTGACATGAAGTCCTTGTTTCAGTTACTAGAGGTATCATCTCATTTTGGATTTCCTTGATTTTCAGTTTATAAGCTCTGAGCTCAATCATGTTAAGACTAGTGTCTCTATATCGTCCTGAATTAGTGACTTGAGCAGTGAATAGATCAATAAGGTGAAATGTTCCCACAAACAGAAACTTCTCTTTTACTGAGAGAGAGAGGGAGGGAGGGGATCTCTTCGAAATTTAGAAACTTAAAACTCCAACAGTTGTGTGTGCTGCTGGTATCTTCATTCTCGGCGATCTTCAGTTCTTCAAAGGAATGTGCATGGGTAGTCGTCAATGGATACAAGTACATATTGAACGTCATGAAGAAAATATCATATGAGATTCATCAATTTAGGAATGCACTAACCAGGTATCGCGAAGGTTTGTAGCCAATAGTACTTGTAGGTATTAATGAAAAGGAAAAGTTGATGAGAGGAAATGAGAAGAAGCATCGCGAATAGGAGAGGAAGTACATAAAAAGGAATAGAGTGTGGCAGTTGCCTCTGGAGGTTCTTGGATAAACTAGCTTCAATGAGGAGAATGGTTTACAAAGAGTCCTTAGTATCTTGCCTTTTGTTTTCTCCATTGTGGTGTAAATTATACTTTCCAATGGCTTATCATTTATGTAATGTGCAAAGACATAGGACAAAATCCTTCCTAACAAACCTTATAATGCTTCTTCTATGGACAATGTGTATTTTGTTGTTTATTTGTTTGTCGGTATTTTTTTTTTCCCCTAGTTTTGGAGTTGTACTCTCTATAGGTTTTTCAACCAACATTATGTATTTGAGAAGTTCATTTTCCGTCTAGGCTGTCAAACTATGCATTTGCAAACATGACTTACTGTTGAACTTTATTATACTGATGTGTATGGTTGGAGAAATAAGTGATTTGCGACTTAAAAAATTTGATCACACTATTTTGCTTTTTTTTTTTTCTACGAGTAACATATTTAAAGATTAGAGAGCCCAAGTCTTCTCAATCTTTGTACTACTTTTCTTACGATTCTGACCATTATGTATTTTGATTGACATCTCCAGGAGAAGGCTGATATTAGGGATGCAGACGGTGCCAAGCCTTTGAAGTTAGATGACGGTGGCATTCAGTTTGACAATGTTCACTTCAGGTGCACCTTAAATTCTCTAGTTGGTAATTTACTGGGCAAGATGGCAACTTGTAAACATCGGAACAAATACATGATCTTTTGAATCATCATGCTCAAAACTCTGGCTGACAAGCCATCTGTTTAGTGCTGTTGAGTGGTACGGGGAAATAAGCATTATATCTGGTGTGCTAAAAGAAAAAAAAAATTATGTTAGCTGGTGAAAATTCTTGTATATAACAAAAAGGGAAAATTGCACGATTGGTGCTCAACCTATGACCTCTATAGCAAGTTGGTCGTCAAAATTTAAAATAGTACATTTTAATGCTCAGTTTCCAATACTGCTAATCAAGTAGTCTCAATGGATGGAAACAGTCCATTTTACTATTGAAATGTCAATTGTTATGTTAAAAAGACAATTACAATGTTATTTTGAGTTAAGATAAATAATATTTAATAATAAAATGATTGAATAGAAAAATAAGTTTAGGAAAAATTAAAGATAGCTAAGCCTGGCGAGGAGAGGATGGCTGTTTTTCTTTTTATTTTCTTGCTACACTTTTTTTTATTATTAAAAGTATTTTGTGTATGACCGATTTATCCTTACAATAGTGCCCCCAAATTATTTGCACATACCTTTTTAATGGTCAAACGAATTATTTCCATCCATTGGGAGTACTTGTGCAACAATAGTGAGGGTGATGACCAAAATGCTCCTTTATAAAGCATGGGGATCAACTTACTAAAGAGTTCATAGGTTGGGGACCGCCTTTGAAATTTCCCTAAAAAGAAAGTTGTTGGACAAAGAGAAAGGAAAACTATTTTACGGGAAGAAATAGGTTTCCCCATCTATGGACCCTTCATATCATAGGATTTCATGATATAATCTTATTTGGTCTTGCTTTTGCATTATTCCTTCGCATTACTCATGAAATATATGATTAAATTACTTTTCGTTAGCGCTTGATTTCTATACTTGATGGATCATTCTTTCAGTGTTACCTCTAGAAGATTTCATCTTTACACGTGTACCCCATGTGCAGTGGTTTTTGTGGATAATGTACAATCTGGAATGACACCCTTGTGTGCTTGAGTACTAATTTTCACATTTTTCACTTAAATGGATGACCATGATCCAGTATCCAATTTTTGTCATTGTTTTATGTGATCCTATTATTTGCAAGCATCTTAGACAAAAGAGCTTTAAAGAACTGAAATATCAGTCATCACAATCATGTCCACACAATGTTTCCTTTGTCTCTGATTCAAATAAGTCTAATTTGTCAATGTGTATGATTTGCATGAAGTCCTGAGTTTCTTTATATTTGATTTAGGATATCTGTACAAGATTCCTCTTTGATGTCCATAGCTTGTTCTCTTATGTAGTTATTTATCAGAAAGGAAGATTCTTGATGGGATATCATTTGCTGTTCCAGCTGGGAAAAGCGTTGCTATTGTTGGAACCAGTGGCAGCGGTAAAGTTTGTATCATAGAAATTATTTTTGACATCACTAAGTCTATCTTTTATTTGAGTAGTTGACTATGGTTATATACCTCCATTAAGGCTTGTTTTTGATGAATTTTTCCTCCTAAAATGGATAAAGTATCGTTGTTATTTTAATTAGCAGGTGTCAATTGATTATCAATTACCAGAAGCTGTCAAGATTACCTGCATTGCTGCTAAATGTTATCACTGGGCTCTAAGGGATGAGATCCGTCTTTTAAATTTATCAAGTAATAAAGAAAAGAAGGGGAATTGTCTGGAAAAATTAGATTATCTAGGAGATCTAAAACCAGATGTAAAATGTTGAAAAGTTCTCTTCTATGAGATTGGTTTTCCCTTTGTTGAATTGATTATTCACTTTGGTCAAACCGTTTCACTAGCAAAAAGTACTCCAAAAATATTGGTTGCAGTAAAAGATTGCATAAAGTTTACGGAGTTCAACGACTAAGACTTAATGGTTCAGTTTAACTTAACTAATGCATTTTAGTTAAATCTTTAGACACGCTTCTTGTGAAGACAGAGTAAGAGAGTTTTGCAATGGGACTAAGGACTACTAGACATTGATTTTTTCACTTAGTTATTTGGGGAACCTATTATCCTTGTCTTCTAATTTTTTATGTTTTTGTGCTCAACTATCCTTCTTTGCTGCTGTTATTTTTGCAAAAGATGCTGATGGGTTAAGTTTGCAGGCAAGTCAACCATTCTACGATTGCTTTTCAGGTTTTTTGACGTCCATACTGGAAATGTAAGAACAGAAACTTCTATCTCGCTGAACCTTACATAAAAATCATGGGTGTAGTTGTTTGGTGTAGAAGTGACTTTTATAAGACACTCTATTTCTACTGATAATTTCAATTGTCCTTCTCCAGCGTTATCTCCTTTTCTTTGATCGTTGATGGTTTTCATGTTTAGCTAAATCTAATCATAATGCTATCCATTTCAATTCATGTTATTAGGAAAAAGAAAATGCAATCTCTATTTCTTTATATTCAATAAAATGTATGTTGTATAAAGAGCTCCAAGTTAGAATCTTAGTTACTTATTTGATATTATTGCTCTGTTTTTTATCTATTGAGTGCTAGTGGCACCTTGATATTGACAGATAAATATAGATGGTCAAGATATTCGGGCAGTAACACTTGAGAGCCTTAGGAAGTCTATCGGTGTTGTTCCACAAGATACTGTGAGTTTGCACTTGCTTGAGGAATTTTTTCAGTATTTGTTTCTCTTTATTCTTAGGCATGCAAGACCTTCTGCTGATTTTTTGAGTATGATATATACTTTTGTTTTGTTTTCAGGTACTATTCAATGACACTATATATCACAACATTCATTATGGCCGTCTTTCAGCAACAGAGGAGGAGGTGTTATTTGTTAAATCACTTTTCTTTCTCAGATTGACAATTCTAACACTTTGTAACATTAGCATTTGATTTTTTAAATTAGGTGTATGATGCTGCTAGGAGGGCTTCAATTCATGATACTATCTTGAATTTCCCAGAGAAATATTCGACTGTGGTTGGGGAAAGAGGACTTAAGGTGGGACTTTAATTTTCCTTCCCCACCTTACTACAAACTTAATGAAACTAATTTTTGTGGTTGCCTGAAAACTTATCTATACATGTAGGTAGTAGGTTTTGCTGGATGTAGAAGTTTCTTCCCCCTTTTTAGGGTCTAGTACAAAGTTAGATTGTCCTGATTTCTGTATGTTAAATCACATTCTTTTCTTGTTTTGTCTGGTCATCTTGCCAGATTATTTGATTTCTGAAAGGAATTATATATTGCCACTACTACTGTTTTCTAAGTTGCAGCTTTGAAAGAGAAGTATGTTATATGATTGCTGTGTTGCTAAAGCACTTTGTCAAAAGTTGTATGGTCTTTGTATATCATGCATTGGTTATGTGGTCATTGTAATGAGAAGCCATTTAATTAGGAATAGAGAGTTAAAATAGTTAGCCTATATGACTGGCTCTTGTATTATTTTTGGTACTAATTCCAAAAGGAAATTATATACCTCTTTTTTCTTCTGCAGTTGAGTGGTGGTGAAAAGCAACGAGTAGCACTAGCACGTGCATTCTTGAAAGCACCTCCTATACTGTAAGTATCTCTGACTTCTCTGACCAATTTATTTCTCAATTGAAGTATTTCTGTAAATGGACTACATGTTAAGATCTCTTTCCTTAAGTCTCCAACCTTGGGCACGTAGCGGCAATTCCCTCTGGTGATCAAGAGCCCATCCTTGATCCAAAACCTCCTTGAATCCTGAAAATTTGCCTCAAATAGAAGGCAACATTTTGTAAGTTCATTATTTGTTAAACATANAAGGGCCAGTGTCCTCCGTGGGTGACCAGCCGCATGGCACTCCCTTAAGATCTCCTTCCTTAAGTCTCCAACCTTGGGCACGTAGAGGCAATTCCCTCTGGTGCCCAAGAGCCCATCCTTGATCCAAAACCTCCTTGAATCCTGAAAATTTGCCTCAAATAGAAGGCAACATTTTGTAAGTTCATTATTTGTTAAACATATTTTAAAAGGAATTGATCTAGAATTAATCATACATCATTTAGGAATTATCTTGATGCTTTCGTGATTTGACACGCTTTTCCATTACACGCAGGGACTATTCATGCATTTTCCGTCGTAGTTGTCTTTTCATTGGAGTGTGTATAGCTATTAAAGTGCTTCCTCCTCCAATGTGATCTGATACTTGTTTCTTTTCTTGTAACCATACTTTCAGTAGTGTTCTTATTTTTAGTGACGGTGCATGAAAATTTTCCAGCCCTTACTGTTTTTTGTATACATGTCACTTTTGATTTCTTGACATGCCTAAAGCATTTCCTCTCCTAGGCTTCCTATGCTTATCTTTGAGGAACATCCTACATAGCTAATTTTCATTTGATAATCATGTTTAATAACAAATTTGTCAAATATACTTTACTTCCTTCAATCTTGATTCAGAATTAGTGTTTTTCTTATGTTACGGAACTTATGTTAGCAATTAACTGAATGCATGTTTATACATGTAATTCTAGAGAACAAATGAACATATAGATAATGAAACATCACATTCTTTTGGTCATAAAATTTGGTGTATGTTTTAGGGGATTACTCAAACTAGGTAATTGCATGATGCTAAGCATCTCTTTGTCAAGACTCTCGTAGAATTAAAAGCTAACATTCTTTTTGACATCTCTTTTTTCCTCCATCTTTCTTAAAATTGGTATCTTCAATTAGTTTTTGTATTTCTAGGTTCTGCGATGAAGCTACTAGTGCCCTTGATAGCACAACAGAAGCAGAGATCTTGAATGCACTGAAATCTCTTGCAAATAACCGAACGTCAATATTTATTGCTCATAGGCTTACAATTGCAATGCAGTGTGATGAGGTACACATTCTGGGTAGCAAATATCAATCTCCTGTTGGATTCATGGTTATGGATTTTCTCCTGATCCTTTTGTCTTGTTTTTATGGCTATATGTTGGTTTGTCACCTGATACCTAATCAATTGCTCTATATTGTGTGCCTGTAACCCCCTTTCCGTGTTATAAATTCATATTATTTCTTCTCCTACCCTCAGCATGTATCGCCTACCTTTCTTTAACATTGAAAAAGGAAAATACAAAAGAAGAATAAGGAAACGTATTAAAGAATGCTCCAGCTTATTTTTCCTATAAAGTTGTATTCAACTATTTCGGTGTTGTATCTTTGGCTCTTAATCCTTGATATGTTGCGATAACAAAAACTAGAATATATTAAAAGATAATGTAAGCTGTATTTTATGTATTTTATACAGATTTTAATGACATTTCCTACACAGGGCTACAGAAATTTCATGTACTTCATGCACATTTTCTTGATTTTTTTCCGAAAATGGTTTCCCATTTGCTAAGGTAGATTGCAGCATTTTAACAATTGAAGAAATGTGCCTTGTCGTGCCATTTCCTATCTGTTGAGAAATCCACGTCTTATGTGTTGCCAAATCTAGTTTCCAACTTGTTTCCTGCATGTGGCAGTTGTCGATTTTATTGTTGCATTATGCATATTTTATTATGAATACAGATTATAGTTATTGAGAATGGTAAAGTAGTAGAACAAGGACCACACGAGGTTCTCTTATCGAAGGCTGGAAGATATGCACAACTTTGGGCACAGCAGAATACAACTGTTGATTCCATCGACGCCTCCATCAAACTAGAGGCATAAATACCCTCGCTCGGGTTAGTACTAGGGGAAGAAGCAAAATTTTGAGGTTTCTCGCCATTGAATTTCTTGTTTGTCATGTACATCGGATCAATTGCACTGTAATTTATACGAGTGTATATTCAACTAATTTTGTAGGTCCCTTCCTCTTAGCTAAAAGTTTTATCAGCCTCTACAGCAATTGAATATGCAACGTTTTTGATTTTTTTTTGACTTTCTGTTTACTTTTATCCGAGATCACAATTGAGTCGTATGATGACATGGGAGGAGTGACATGCACCATAACAAAAGCTATAACATACCTTCAACATTTCTTCTATTTATTATAATGTCTATCTATAATTTGCAAAGATTTCAAATGTTGATGTCGTTGGCTCGTTTTTTTTTTTTTTTAAAGAGAAAAATATCTGGTTTGCATTTTTGTAGGGATAGATTTAAAAGAAAGAAACTATTTTCACATACCACCGATTAGTTCTCAATACAAATCTTCTAGTTTAGGGAACCTATCAAATCGGTTCCAATACTTAGCCCGTGTTTGAGCTTCATTTTGGGGGGAAAATATATCCTCGAATGGTGATTTCTGGAGAATGTGTAGTTAAGAAATAGGAAAAATTTTCGTGTAAAATTATTTTATTGAAAAATGTGGTTGAAAATGAGTTTTGAAAAAATATTTTTTTTGATAAAATAGGTTAAAACTAGCTATCAATGTATGCGTCTGGCCTATATATTTAGCAAAACTTTGAAGACATTTGGTGAAGACTTCAGAAGCATATATGGAAACTTATTGAAATATTATAGAATAAAAGAGAGAGATCAAAAGGATTTTGTTAACAATATGTTCCATTTGAAAAGATAAAAGAAACTTGTAATAGTTTAATAAAAATTTGTGAAAAGATATATAGAAAAAATATGAATCATAAAATTGGATCAACCTCCATCGTCGATTTAAAGGAAGTGACACTATAAAAGGTCGAAGATGCCTCATTCGGAACCAACCAAATTAGGAATAGGGTGAGACATAATTACTGAAACTAAGCATTTTAAAAATGTATTATAATATTTTTTTAGACTTCATATTTAAAGATATATTATTCCGAACTGAACAACATTTTTTGCTTCTGTTATGGTGTAGAGTAAAGAACGTTTGATTTTTCAGTAATGCACCAAACGAGTCCATGCTCAATCCATGAGTTGGGCACATTTACCAAGAAGTTGATACATATTATTGCGAAATGGACCTTAGGTAAATTAGGATTTTCTTTTGTGGGAATGTTCTGAAATCATAGATCAAAAATTAGGGAACTCTGTTTTCCCTCATAATTAAACATGATCGGAAATTATGTTAGTAATAATCTTGTAAAAGTAATATTAGCATAAAACATTACTATGTGAAAAATCGCATTTCAATACCATGAATTTCGTCTTAATATTGCAAATTTTATAATCATATAGCCAATACAACAAGCTAACATTATGAGTCCAAAAATATATATATATATATAAAAAATTCGTCCACATACGTCTATGCGAGGATGGCGAAACATGCATCGTATATAATATTTTTTTTTTTTTTGCTATTCATTGTCATTGTCATTGTCATTGTCAATACCAATGCTGCTTGTGCGGTGCCAATTTCTGCCCTTCTCATTGGACACCATTCTTTCCCCTCATCACCTAACTTTCAAACTTTTCACTCCCTTTTCGTACCTTAGTTTTGTATCCCAATTTAACCGGTTGCCTTTGACCCTTAAGTACTTTGACATGAGTACCGTAGAAAGAACTTCCTTATCATCAATTGAGTCTTTCTCAAGAATATCGATAAATATCATCTGTTCCATGATACCATATATGTCACTCATTGCATTTTAGATAGCAACCTTTAGATCACTGACCATATCAAAAGGTGAAACCATGTTAATCTCTCGAGGTGAAAAGTGTTTATTAGGTTCAAGAGCAAGGTTGCATAAATCTGGATTTGCATGACATAGGAACTTTCAAAATTCAAATTAGGGAAAAATTGTTGCAGCGGTCCCTAACCTTTTGATTTTTAGTAGATTTTACCTTAACCTTCAATTTGTGCCAACGTAGGTCCTAAACATTTGAAAAATTAGCAGCTAGGGTCCAAATGGATGGATTTGACTATTAGTTGACCAAGAAAAGTAGGCTTTGACAAATTTTGACTAAATTAAAAGAGGTAAAATTGTAACTTTATATATTTACAAATATTAATAATTAAAATAAAATTTAAAAAAGAAAGAAATCTACCCACCCGACACATCTTTATCTTCTCTGATCAACGAGACTGATTTACAGCCATGGCTGACCACCTCCATCCACCAACACGTTGTCGTACCGATAATAGCCACGACCATGACCATAGCCACCACCGCTACCGCAATCGCCACCACCGCCACAAAAATCTCAAAAACAACACCATCACCCAATTTCAAAACCACAATGTCAAACATAATAAAAAAAAATGAAAACCCATTAAAGAAACCCCTTTGAATCTTTAGTAAATTTGAATCTCTTAACAAATGTGGTACGTATGAACGGATGAATAAAGATAATTTACTACTTAATTGAAATTTGAATACAACAAACCAGTGTCAAATTTATCACTGATTTAAGTACTCTTAGATTCATATACACAATTGAAGAGCTATCACGCCTCACTTTTGAATGTTCTTCCGACCTTTTGTTGACTTGTATTATTAAGATGCTAAAATGGTATTTCAAAAATGTTGTATGCATTCAGTGCGGATGTAGTGGGGGATGAGCTGGGCCATAGCCCAGCCCTACCACCAGCCCTTATGAAAAATTAAGAATAAACCATTCAATTTTGGCTCAAATATTTGTGTTAGTCCAGCTCTAGTTTTAATCCCAATACAAACCTAATGCTCAATTATCCAAATTTTGTTAAACATATTACAGTTATTAAATACTATTTTCATGACATTCATGAAATGTGAATATTTTATTGTCAAATTAGGTATTTTATTTAATGCATGTTTGACTTAATTTATTTATACTAATTAAGTAAATTTTATAATAGATAATTTGTATTGATCAAATCTAAAAAAATAAATTACTTGTTTTAATAGTTAGAGACACTACATGCTTTACTAAGTTTAAAGTAATTAATTTTTTTTATTTCTACATCGTTTTCATATATTACTTATTCATACTTGTAAGAAAGAATTTACGAATTTTGATCATGAAATAAATGTTATGATCAAAATAAAGAACTTGCTCTAGATTTGATCTTGTCAATAAAAAGAATATTTGTTAAGACTTATTTATTTATAAATTAATTTATATATAAGGATATTCTTGAAATTGACCCAAACATGGATGTGAATTAAATCTAAATTCTCTGGATCCATTCTTGAAATTGAGCCAAACATGGATGTGAATTAAATCTAAATTCTTTGGACCCTCAAAAATTTTAATCGATTTTTCTCATTTTGGATGTGATTCCTCGCTTACTATGAAATGTAGTGATATAGAAGATTGATGTCCACATGAAATAGTATTTTGAGACAATAGTGATGTATTATTGACTGTGTATTTCGACAAAAGCTTTCAGTTGTCTGGAAAGGCTGATCGCTAATATTTACAACGGTATTCGTTAAATAATTTCTTAGTTTTCCATTAGTGGATATGATCATTTGCTTATTTGGATCGTGATTCGGTCAATTTATATTTTTTTAAAGCAAGCGTTGATTTTCTATTTGTAAGAAAAGATAAAAAGATCTAGAAGGGTGAGCCTTCTATACTTCTTTTATTTCATTGAGTATCGTACACTCTTTGTCGTGAACGAGTTTAGCCTCCTCAACTCAATCTCTTGTGGCGTGATTTTTTTTAAATTTCATCCTATCTTGGCATCATTTTTTGGCTCCGCTCCTGTATGCATTTGTTCAACTCATGAATATGGTATGTGATGCATTTTAAATTCTGCACGACCTTTAAATTGACTCTAGGTTGTCCAAATTGGATCGATAAATTTCAAGTTGATAAAGTTGGCCACCTGGGGCTGGTTTTCACCAAAAAAAAAAAAAAAAAAAAGTCGAAGATATCGAATGAAGTCCATATCTAGCTTGGTCGACATTTTTTACAACGAAATTCGATATGAATTATCAATTCTTTTAGTTCTTGTGAACATTTTATTTCTATAGGTTACGAATATTTTTACATTATAGACAATGTTTAGTATTGAATTAGATAAGACTAGATGTGGTTAAAGAATATAACAAAATTTATAAGCAATCGCGCACCAAGAATTCATAAGTGCATTAATGATCCTTTCTAATTCATAAGTGCACCAAGAATTCATATGTTCAATTATTTTTTACCATTCGAAGTAACTAATATTATTCTTCATCAGCGATACATAGATAAATAAATAACTTCAACCCGGTAAGATGTATGATATCTAATGAGCACAGGTATTAATGACGCGCAAATCCATTTGAAGCATGGATTAATAGGGTGAATGTTAGAATTACGATGTGACTCGAATTCTATTTGGAAGAGTACTGAGAAATTCAATTCGAAGTTTAGTTGGAAATTTAAGTCGAAATTCAATTTGAGAGTTAATATTAAACTTAAAGAGTCCTGAAGGAGTCCAAGATAGAATAGGAAATGATTACGCGAGACGCCCACTTGCTTTATGCCCAAGAGTGCTCGAGCGCTCAGAACAGGGACCGTAGCACTCGCTTGGTGCTAGCCTACCGCTCGAACTCCGCGAAGATGCCACTCAAGCGGTGATGATATCCAAGCAGCTTTTAAAAAATATATATTTTTGGCAATTTTTACTTATATTTCATACCAAATATTCCATTATTGATTTTATCTATTGCATTGGAGTGAATTGTTTCAAAAATCACCGAACTTATATCATGGTCATGTACTGCTCACCGAACTTCATTGTGCTTCACGATAGTCACTTAACTTTGCCATTTACCTCTCCATCCATCACCGTTAAAAAATCTATTTGTTGGGTGTTGACATGGTGTTTGACGGCGTCAACTTGATGCCAAGTCAAACAAATATTATATATGTGGATTTTTTTTAAATTAAAACATATTTTATAAAAAAAACAAAAAACAAAAAAAAGGGAAAAATCAACCACCGTCGTCCAACCGGTAGAATCTTCCCATCTCTATCACAGCCGACTTCCACCTCCAAAAAACCACCATTCCACCCCCTAGGCCGCTAGGTATCACTACCCTCGGTACCGGCCTCACCCGCCCAACAAATC
>CAIGRK010132527.1:0-10016 GCA_903798315.1 Fraxinus greggii
TGCTTTATCATTTGTACGTATAAGCATACGGTTGCAAAGTGCTACATATTCGTTGTCTCTTTCCATTTATTTCTCCTTAAATTTAAGAACTTATTAAAGTTATCTTTCCCTTTCTTTGTCCTTCAATTTAACAAGTCATTAAAGTTAGGCACCTGGAGAATAAGTGCATTAACGACAAATCCTCAAGTAAACACTAACATATCCTCGAGAAAAACAATATATATATATAGTTTGAAAATCATTTAAAGGAAGCTAACTCATTTAAAAATTAGTTGTCAAATACTAATAAATGCAAACTTTTTCATGAAGATCTTCTACTAAAAATGGAAGCAAAAGAAGAAAATCTACCTTATAAATTTTCAAAGTAGTTATTTTCTTCGTTTAGCCTATATTGTGTTGAGAGTGTCCTGAATTGTTATTTCTCACCAAGATTTAAACTTTTTAATTCGATGTAGTTAAATTATTTTCTCTTTTGATCGTGTGCATAGAATCATTAATTTGATAGTTAAATCATACATATTAATCCAACTTTGAGATCTCATCTATGTGAATCCTATTTTTTTTATCTAAATGCAGGGATTCTTATGGAAAATGCTTTCCTTGTTACGCGTGTTTGGTTCTATTAGACAAGTGCATTGGCACTGCAAATCTCGTCATAATGCTAATTTGAACGGATTAAGTAAAGGATAAGTGGGAGAGGGACGGGGGAATGTAGCTTGCACACAACTTTTAAAATTGGAAAATGCATGAAATTAGAAAATCAAGTATTTGTACGACTATGTAATGATTTATTAAAGAGCACACAACTGCCTATTTGAATCCCAAAAAAAAAATAAAAAATAAAAAATTAGAAAAATAACTGCTTATTTGAATCCCTTCAGAAGATTTTGGGAGAAATCATGAGTTTGGGGACGTAAATGACAAAAGAACAGAATTGAGACCACTTTCTATGAAGTGTCAATATGTTGAGGACTATGATGCAATTTTCCCAACATGGAATTATAGAAGGTAACAAAGTCTAGGCGGTCGAGCAAGTTAAGAATTCGTCCTGTTTTCGTGTTATTGTCAAAATCGGGTTACAAAAAGTAGACACACTTACGAAATGTCGATTGGCCGACCGCTAGAATTGGAAGACAGTCCTATTTTTTTCTCCGACGACGACGACGACGACGACTTCCAGGCTATCTCCGCCGAGCAACGCCGCGAATTGATGGCAGCGAAGGCTGTGGACTCCGATCTTGACTTAGCATTCAATATTCAACTCCAAGAAGCCATCAATGCCTCTATTTCTCTAAACCAGAACCAACCCTCTTCATCCACTTCCTCGGACTCTCCTCCCCAACCCCATTTGAATTCCCAACTTTTAGTGAACGACTTCTCGAATTTCACTGACCTCCAGTCTGATGAGCTCCTAAAACTCGAGCAGGAATTTAAAGACCATACAATCTCCGAAACGGAATTTAAAAAATTGAAGAATGATCTCCACCGCATGATCCATGACCATCGTGTGGCTTTTGAAATCTCAAAAATGCCAGAGGACGAGTGGGAAGAATGGGGGGACAATTTTGAGCAGCCTTTTGGTGAAGGCACTTCCAAAGGTGTGAATAACGAGATTTTTAGGATTTATTTTAAGGGCTTACTGGAGGACTTGCCGAGCGGCACTGTTCTTGGCGGGATTGGTGTAGCAATATGTGATTCTAGGGACAACTTATTGTTCGAATTGCGAAAGCCATTGGTTGGAAATGGGAAGAGCAGGCGGTGCGCCGAATTTAGGGCTTTGATCGAGGGTCTTAATGCGGCACTGGAGCTAGATTTGAAGAGGGTCGTTCTTAATTGCGACTACTTTCCGGTTTTCCAATTTGTGAGTTTTGATTCATTTTATTACCACGTCTCTTTGAAAGTTTGGAGTTTTATCGTTACGCTCATTATTGGGAAATGCGATTCTTATTATCGTTAATAAATTATGTGTTTTTTTATAAGATGTTTTATTCTTAAATATATAGATGTTGGAAATTTAGAACTGTGACCGTCACAAAATTGAATGCTTGCTTACACTGCTGATGTTCTTTGGAATCTTAGTGGTTTCTTTTTATGAAACAGAGCAAATTTGTGTATCAGATATATGTTTATTAATAAGGAGAAGGTGAAAAATTGCTCATTTGCGTAATGCTAAGCTACATTCTTGAATATGTAAGATTGTGAATACATACAACTGGCAGTGGTGGGTTCAGGCTTTGGACTGGAGGGAGAAACATGTAGAGAGTGTGCATTCAAGGGGGAAATAAGATTTTTCAATTAATCCATGAGGTTGATGTGTTTTTCTACCCCCTTTTTCTGCACATCCTTTGTCTGTCTTACGGAGTTTTGGAGGTGTCATTGATATTTTATCGATTGGAGAAGTAATACATCCTTGATTTTGAGAACCCATAAGATAAATAGTGAGAGAGATGAAGAGAGTGGTTTGGTTTTGGAGTTCCATGGATGAGAGAAATAAGGACGGTCCGAGAGAAAAGTTAAAGTGGAAAAATAGAAATTGATCTCTTTCTCGAGAGGAAAATTTGGAGAATGGAAAATTGAGTGGATAGTTGATTTTTTTTTACAGTATTCAGAAATACGTGTCGACTTAGAAGTTTGAACTGCATATAAAATTGAGAAATGTTTGAAAATATTGTTTCAACCTGCTAGCCATCTGCAATACCAAATAGGAGAGGAAATAATTTTACTATCAGTCTCCATAAAGTATGGGAATATTCTTTCATTAGGTTTCCCATGTCTTCTAATTCGCACTGTGAGAATCATATCGTGGAATCCTAGGACTTAAAGACTTCGGTGAAAAGGATATTGCGACATCATTTCTAACAAATGGAAGTTTGTTCTTGTTTGATTAGAAGAACTGCAAATAACATGGTTATATGTGGTTGTTTGGAAAAATATCTTTGATGGGTTCATAATGGCAAAATGATAAAATTATTGGCAAGTGGGTGAAGTACCAGAGAAGTGTATGTGTTGTTTAGTTAATTCTCAGTCTCTTTTTTTGTCAAATATTTAGAGGGGTCCAGTTCTCATTTCCTTCTCATTGGGAAGTTATAGCCCATGGGGTTATTATGATACTTAATGCTGCAATCTTTTTTGTTTCTACATTTTGAGTAATTTTTTGTTTTATTATGTGACAACAAGCTTGTGGACATCCCTCTCAACGGTGATGATTCCACTTTGTAAAATAATTGAGGTTCCTTTTTACAATGAAGTAATAATTTGTTTCTAGTGGTGGGAATTAGATAATTATTGATCAGCTATACCTATGGGGTTTTCTTGATCATGGTAGCTCATGTCATTGTTCTAGAAGAATCAGAATATCTAGTGGTCAACTAGTAGAACTATAATATCTCTTCATATCTTAAAGCCTGGGTGGGATATTTCCCTTCTCTTCAGTTTTTAAAGCTCATTAGAGATATTGTATTAAACTCTTCTAACCGAGACACTCGCCCGGCCTTGGAGAGATTACGCGATTTCCTTCCTTCTTTTTCATTTTTTCTTCCTCTATCTTTCTATTATATTTCCTTGTAATTTGTTGGTTGCCACTGGATGTATTAATTTTTTTTATTAAAGGATGTCCTGCCTCAATGGAGGAAAGAAAAGAAGTTGAGATAACATTCCTTTGTGTCTTTTTTGGTGTTTGTTGTGCATGGGAAGAAAGATGGGGGCTTTGGATGGAATGATATTTGACAAGACTCGGGGTTTCTGAAGCTTGGTTAGTCTCATGTTCTGCTTGCAGATATGGATACTTTTATAAATATGTCGCACCTTAACACAGTCTTATGGAATTATTTAAATAATCTCCATAGGAAGAAGAGTAATGAAAAACCTCACTATATATATTTTTTAAAATATAATTTTTACTGTTGACAGTCTGCTTGGTTGTGAAATTATTATACTTGGATATTACCTCGAACTACGTTCCCATGCATTTCTCTGGATTACACTTCATGTTGTTGACATTGTATTTGAAACTGCAGGTTACAGGCAAATGGCCAGCAAAACAGCAGAAGGTTTATGCTCTAGTGAATCAAGTTTCTCACCTTCGCGACAAATTTACATACTGCCAGCCATCTCTTGTGGCTCGAAATGACATTAAGTTTGCATTTAAGTTCGCAAGAGAAGCAATAATTTCTCAGATGAACAAGCCTGCTGAATCTAATGGTTCTAGGAACTCACACGAGAGTTGTGTAATTTGTTTAGAGGACACAAATATTGATGGGATCTTCTCAATCGATGATTGTATGCACCGTTATTGCTTTTCTTGCATGAAACAACATGTTGAAGTGAAGTTACTCCACGGGATGCTGGCTAAATGCCCGCATGAAGGCTGCAATACTGAACTGAAAATAGATACATGTAGCAAGTTTTTGACACCTAGATTGACTGAAATTTGGAATCAACGCATTATGGAGGCTTCAATTCCTGTTACAGAGAAAATCTATTGCCCTTACCCTAAATGTTCAGCTTTGATGTCAAAAAGGGAGGCTTTAGAAAATTCAGAAACTGCCCTTGCCCTTGTTGGAGCAGATATGTATGGGCTCAGAAAGTGCATAAAGTGCAATGGTCACTTCTGCATTAGTTGTAAAGTACCATGGCACGATAACATGACTTGCTATGATTACAAGAGGAGAAATCCTTATCCCCAGCAAGAAGAGGCAAAGTTGAAGAAATTGGCAATAACAAATCTGTGGCGTCAATGTATTAAATGCAACCACATGATTGAACTTGCTACAGGGTGCTACCATATGACATGCAGGTACCGACTTATATGCTCCAATTAGTTTATTCACATATGGCATAACGAGTAGGGAGTTGATTATCATGTCTGTACATGGGTTCAAAGCAGGAGATTACTTTCTTTCTCCTAATGTGCTAGACATGTTCTTCTCTCTTCTATATTGTTTTATAGAGACAGTTTTCAAATAGAGAGGAGGAGTTACTGAATCTGAGGATAGAGTCTCCTCAAGTATAACATCAGAGAATCATGAAAGAACTTCCCAACAATGTCTCTCCAACTTCACTGAACATCCAATAAAGCTAAACCAGTAAAACAGTCTTGGAACATAGACAAGATAGAACGCCACTCTACACGATATTCCTTTAGAAGAATAACTGTTAAGGTAATTATCATCAGGAAACTTGCTTATCATCTACATCTGAACGAGTAGATTATACTTCTGGACGAGTAGATTATGAGAGAGCACTCTTAATGAGATTGACGGAATTGTCAGTTTGGAACGAGTCTTTATAATAGTGTCTGATGAGGCCCTTTTTCACACACACACTCCATAAGGTTATTTGACTAATTCATCACTTGGAACAATCCTCAAACATAGAGATAAACATTCCGATTTTATATTTGTGATTATATAGAAAGTAAAAAGTGTAACATTCCAATAATATATAGAAAGTGAGAAGTGTAATGCATGATCAACAACTATACTAATAAAGATCATGCTCTACCAAAAGGGGGAACTTCACTCGTGCATATAATATCTTAACTCTTGTGAATGGTGGTGTTAACTTCACAAGATGAAATAACTTATGACGCATGTTCAATCAAGTTGCTTATCACTTGACATTAATCTAAACTACCGGAGTATAGTGCTAATTTAATGCCGATACATGTTAAGCTCAGATCAATGTCAAGTATTTTGTCAAATCTTCCAGATTGACGTATGCATTCCAATATCTACTAAAGATAATTTACACCCATGATATTTGAAATAGCTTGCAGCATAAAAAACTTAGAAAGCAATTGAACAATTTATCTCAAATCTTGGAGTTAAGTGCAATAAACTCTTTTCTTAATGGAAAAGGAAAAATGGACTAGATTGAAGGAAAACTCAAGGGCACCGGAGTCTTGAGTTGATTATTCATGTGTTAACATCGGTTCAAGCAAGGAAATTATCTTCTTCTTTCTCTTAATGTGTTAACCAATGTTCCTCTCTCTTCTATATTATTTATAGAAATAGTTCCTTTTTTGAATAAAAAATGGTGGTCAGATAAGAGGATGGTGTCTCCTCAAGTATAGAAACTGAGATTCATGAAAGAGAAGTTATGGTAAATGTCTCTCCAACTGCACTGAACGTCCAATAAAGGCTAAACCAGTAAAACAGTCTTGGCACATTGAGAAGATTGAAATGGCATTCTCCATGTTTTCCTTTTTGAAGAATAATTCTTAGTGTATTATCACCAGGAAACTTGTGTATCATTTATGTCAAGCTTAAAATGCTGAAAACTGACCAATGGATCTGCGACACTGATTTTTCAACTCTCTGATTTCACTCTACATGTCATCTATGTGCTCTGCTCTACATTATTTATGCCCATTAAAAACTTCTAAACTGTGTGTTAGACTTGGCATTTCTGGACCTCAACGTTTGTTTTAGTGTTTTCCCATATGTTTGGTTGTTTATTTCTTTACATCCTCTGTTACCTGCCAGAGGAAAATATGTTAACGGTTGTCATTGTTCTACTGGCATTAAGATTAAGCTCGAGCTCTTGAAGATGCCCAGTCCAGGGGGAATAAAAGTTTGATAGTCTGGACAAGTTTATGATGACTTTTGACTTGATGGTGGTTATGAGAATCATACGCCAGTTGATTTTAATGTTATTTTCTTTGTCCTTTATTTTGTGGCAAATGTTGTTCTGAGCAGATGTGGCCATGAATTTTGCTATACCTGTGGAGCTGAGTGGAAAAACAAGGCAGCTACTTGTGCCTGTCCACTTTGGGATGAGGAGCATATTTTGGATGACGAAGACGAAGATGAAGACGAGGACGATTATGGATACTTAGATTCATCAGAAGAAGATTTGTTTTGACCTTATTCGTTTCCTTTAGCTGTTGTTTTCTTCACCTTTCGTCCCCAATTTTCTTGATAACTGTTTTGGAAACTTGGTGAATTTGGCCAGTGATAGGTGCCTCATAATCGATTAAAATCTTATCCATCCAAGTGGAAAATGTAAGTTCGATTTTCAAGACCAGCTACGCTTATTGCTTCTGCCTGATAAATTGTAGTACATTGATGTTCGGGACAAGAATTGAATTTTTGGGTGTGTTTAATTTTTCGGATGAAATTCCTCTCATTGTGTAAATGATTCCGTTGAAATTAATATCGTAGGTCCAATTTGAGATTTTTCATGATCCATGCATTTGATGATGATGAGGCATAGTTAGGTCTCCAGTTGTCACGGGGGCTAAACTTGCATCTATGGTTCTTTAATAATGTGTAGATCTATGAAGTACAACTGAAGCTAGTTGAAGCTTATGCTGAAAATGGTATAACTGAAGTTAGCTCCTCACTCGGAACCGTGATTTTTCTCGATGAAGGGTTAGGTGGTTGACAAATTTTTTATAGATTTTGTTACGCTTGATCCCCCACGTGTAGGCTACATAGGATTGTGCCACATTGACCTTTAAGATGCCACGTAGGATTGTCATAAAGCATTAGATGTACGGATAGATTCGTCCTAGCAACCCAATTTTCACCAAGCTAGACCGATGTCAAAGTGTGTGGCTAGATCTAAAGGCTTGACTTAGGGTGACCAAATTTGGTCATTGGGAGCCTCTCATCTCATAGTTCTAATTGGGAGCCTCTCAGCTCATAGTTCTCACTCTTAAATCCTCACGACGCCTTCTCTATCATAGTGTAAGATAGGAGTTGTTTTGAAAGTGAAGTTTAGTTATAATCGTTATCAACAACGTGAAGGACTTTTCAATTTTCCAATAATTACATAGCCGAACTCGTATTCCATGAACTCGCTTAAACCATGCGCATTATATTCAATCGGAATACTTGCTTTTCCATATGGATTGTGTGCTAATTTTAGGGATTAATCACTTCAAGGAAAAGAAGACGAGGGTCAAGCGCTGACACCCTATCTACGGAGGGCTTTCAATAAGGTGAGCACCGTTGCATTTTTTATATCATAAGTGTACAATATCGTAATAAGTAGTATAGTTGACATTTGAGTTCGGATATCGTTTCCACGAAATCTATACTTTAGGATTTAATCTAATTTTTCTAACTCCTATTTGACAAAAGCAAGTAAATAATTATGATAGTTGTGGTTATTTTTCTTAACTACTTTTAACTAATTGAAAACATAAAAAGATTGCACACAACGAATAATTGAATATTCAAATATGTGATGAATATTATGGCATAACAATTTCATCTATTGATCACCTTAATTTTTAATTCAAGATTCATAATATAATGTAGTGTTCGATCGAATTCTTCTATTATATTCAATTTACCTCTCTCGAGTTCTCATTGAGCCTATTTAACTAATTAAATTTCATATCTTTATGTGAATCAATTTTAGTTAAACGAAACACTAGTTCTAAGAATTCATATTAGGAGCGCAATAATTAGTATAGATATCTCTACACGTAATGTTAATTTACCGGATTTACTATACGATCTAAATCTCAAACTCACCTCTCGATTCGTAAGAGACTCACATAATCATTAAATTATTAATTAGGTAATTTAATGCATTAAACTCATAATAAAATTAACACGTAAATAAATGAATCATATAAATCTTGAATAGAAAAATAAAGAATCAAAAGTCGACTACATTTTTTCTTAATATAAAAATTAGTTATTTATACTGTAAAAATAAAATACGCAAAAGTGAAACGATATCACCAAAAATTGACGAAACGTGAAATTACTCATGTATGTGATGCCTTTCTTTTTCTTTTTTCTTTTTCTTTTCTATTCTTTTTTTATCTTTCTTTTCCGGTGCCCTTTTTTTTTGCCCTTTTGGCTTTTCCACTCAACTTCTCTGCCTCTCTCCTCTTTCTTCTTCTTTTCTTCATCCTGAATTCTAAAAAGTTAATAGAAACAAAAAGCCAGCTGGAAAGAGTACGTCTTAAGTCTTTCAAAATCGGCCCAAGTTGAACCCACTACATCCCACCATTTCCCCCAATTTCTTCCTAATCTCCGCAAATCTGAAACCCCCGACCACAAAGAACCCGGAAACTCTACAGCACATCTCAAATTGAAGTAAGTACGGTGTTCGATTTCTACTGTATTATGCGATTTCACGATTCTAGATGGCTGCCCCAACTTGCACGTAGTGTTCGAAGAAATATTTTGGAGTTTTCTCGTCTCCTTCTCTGTCATAACTTATTTTCTGGTCCCAGTCGGCAATGGCAGGAAAAAATGAAGGAGTCTGTAATAGTTGTAGAAAAGAGGGCCTTATTTTTTTCAGAATGTCCGGAAACGCCATTGCCCATGATGCAAGCATGCCTTTGTAAAGTGTTTTGAAGTGGTGCAGGAGGGTGACAACAAAGGCAGACTGTTCAGTTCTTGTACTGCGAAATGTGGATATTGGGAGTGGGGTTCCAAAACGAAAGGTGAATCTAGTGCAGCTAACGATCTCTCGAGTATGTTGGAAACTCTATGTCGGTGAACAGATGAGCAGGACGTGGAGATTTTTATTAACGTGACAATACGCCGTAAAGGAAGAGTAAGTGCGGAAGGGGATAAGAAAGGAAATGGACATGCTTGAGTTGTAGCTGTTAATGTTCTGACGTTTTTATTTAACTTACGTTGTTCATGGCTCAATAGCGTTGTTCCGACCCATTACTAACTGCCACGTGACGTAGTCAAAATAGTTAATAAAGGCTCAAATTCTGAAGTCAAGGTAACATTCGAGGCCTAATTTTCGAGGCCATGTTATCGCATCGAGGCCCCTGTTATATTCGAGGCCATTAAGCTAACGACGACCCACGTGCAAATATTTGATCATGATGAAGATCTCTGTTGAAATGATTGATGTCATCTTTGTAAAAAGTATACTTGTGTCTTGTCTTGTCAATGTAAGAGTATTAAATATTGTGATAAGCTAGAGAAGTCAACTTAATGACTAGGAAGTCACAGTTTGGTCGAGGAGATGAGGCCACCTGTAATCGATCCAAGAGTCAACATTTCACTTGTACTACTATAAATACCCCCATC
>CAIGRK010132536.1:0-10314 GCA_903798315.1 Fraxinus greggii
GTATTGAATTTGATTGACTTTTCGATTGTTTCGGTTCTATCTTTTTTTGTTTTTGATATTGATTGATTCTTTTTAATTGCTACAGCTGATTGCAGTTACGAATTTTCGTGAAATTTGAAAGATTTTATGTGTCAGTGATTCTTTATCTAGTTAGGGCTTTTGAGATTTTTAATTGATTGAGCTGCTTAGCGCTTCAAATGATTGTTGTTTGTGCCTGTCTACGGTTGCTTTTCATTTCTGTTTGTTTATTTATGTCGATTTCCGGGCTGTTGTATTAATGTTTGACAAAGTTTTGTTATTTTTGACTATCTGTAGAATTGTTCATTTACTAATTCATTATGTTGTTGTTATTTGTTGTGATTAGGGGATGATTTTGAAACTTTTGTTATGTGGTAATGAGATTCTGCTTAAGTATTCTGTTTACGGAATATTTGAATTTCCATTAACAGGCCACTTTTGTTTTCTTTCTTTTTGAAGTCCATCACAGTTAAAAGCCCTTTGTAGTTTTTCCAAATTCAATTTGAAATTTATTGACTTTTCTTGATATTATCGTCGCTGGTCTTAATGTTACACTTATCAGGTTTCATACGGGAATCAAGGTCGATGTTGTTGTTGATTTCCAGCTTCTTTTTCTGAAGTTTATTTGATTAAATTTTTATGTTGTTGTACGTATATCTGCCCTTGATTTCCACATACCTGCAGTTTCTAGACATGAATACGAGCGTTGTGGTCATCAAGTACGAAAAAT
The DNA here is from genome assembly GCA_903798315.1 of Fraxinus greggii. Lineage (NCBI taxonomy): Eukaryota > Viridiplantae > Streptophyta > Magnoliopsida > Lamiales > Oleaceae > Fraxinus > Fraxinus greggii. The sequence continues at coordinate 749 of CAIGRK010132536.1, forward strand.
AAGATACAAGTCTGATGAATGAAGCAGTGTTCTGGGTGATCGGGAAAGTAACTCACTTTTATCGCCAGTTGATATTCTTTAAATGTTAAGATGGGAGAAGTGATGATATTTTTGTGACTTTGAAACTCTGTGTCTTGTATTTAACAGAAGCAAAAAAGTAGTCAAACTCCTAGGGTTTCNGTTTCGGAATCTTCATTTTGATCGGAATCTTCATTTTGATCGATAAACAGAAACTCTGTGTCTTGTATTTAACAGAAGCAAAAAAGTAGTCAAACTCCTAGGGTTTCGGAATCTTCATTTTGTTCGATAAACATTTGGATTCTTGTACTTCATGGGGCTCCAATTAGTAGAAGAGGAATGTGTTACAACCAGTATATCATATTTTGTCTGCTGAAAGAAGAAAATGTATTTCCCAAAGTTTGATTAAGTTTACCTCCTATGGTTGTAAAATGTAGGCTTCCTGCTATCTGCTTTTAGTTTCATGATATACATCATCCAAATTCGGCCATGACATCTAGATATCGGATATGTAAGTATCACAACTTATTTGTATTCGACAATTAGACGATTGAACTGTGTTTTTTAAATTCTATGGATACTCAGCCTCTCGAACTCCAAATTGTTTCTATCTTCAAGATATTGTTACTTGATGTTATATTACCTTGACCCTTTTTTTTTTGTGACCTCCATATCATTAATGACTAAAATTTACCAATCTCTCCATTTTGGCTTTTAGAATGATTTGATCATGCTTTTTGCTGATATTTTTTTCATTTCATGTGTAGAGAAGGGAGACAATGAGCAAAGTGCTTGTAGTTTCAGGTGGATAAAAAAAAATAGACATGGGCGGCTGTTGCTGCTGCTGTGCACCCAAGACTGCCGAACTTAACCCTTCACCACCATTCTATCATGTAAGTGTTATTTCTTATCTCAGGCTAGATGATCTTTTGCTTCAATTTTAATCTCATCTCAAGGTAATGATAGTATTCTGATTATTTGGGTGGTTATTTTTCCTGTGTCGTTCAATTGTTATGGTAGTTGGGTTGTTTCATTAATCTGAACCAAGCATTGATGTGAATTCCCTTTTTACAAATTAGATCGAGTCTCATAATTTGAAGTCGTGGCGATTTCTTCGATCAGGATTAGTCTCTAGTCATATTTTTGACAACCATCAAATGAGATTTCTTGAACAAAATTCTACCTCCAAGTTATGATTATCACATAGACCTCTTGGTAGGAACGTAAAAATTTGACAACAAACAATTGAAGAACGAGAAGATCTGATCCTCAATACCTGAAACGAAGGCGTAGAGGTGTGTCCTCGTCGCTCTTCCGATGCTTAAGTCAGAAAGATGAACTGTATAAGAGGTTATATGCTGGAATATTAATGATAACGTACCTGAATAATGAGGTGGAGTCATATATTTATAATTTTTTTGGAGGTGGAGTCCTAAAAGGACTCAATTACTTGTAATATTTATCCTTTTTACACAATGTGTTAGAGTTATGTTAGAAGTGCACAATGTTGGTAAGAATCGTATTTGTAATCAGTTGGGAGTTTGTGCTTAGATAGGATTAATATTCCTAGGGGTCGTACGCCAAGGACAAGGAAGGAATGTGGGCCAGGGCTACATACCCGACATATTATGGGGCCCGACCTTGTGTAAACCCCGACCTCAAATTGGGCCCACCATTTATTCAAGGATACAAATTACAATAATTATGCCATTTTTATATAGAGTGAAGAAGCTAAAATAAAAAATGAAATCTAATAAACAACTTTATCGAATTATTAAAACTAATATAATCTAATCTAAACAAACATAATTTGAATTGAACTCAACTTTAAAATCATATCTAAATTTTATCTCTATCTTCATCATTTCTACCCGACTAAGATCTCAACGATGAGATAGATTGCGATTTCTTATACAAGGTGGACGATCTTTATTCTATATCAAATAATGAAATTGATCTTATGACGACGGCCAAATCTAAATTATCCCCAAAAATATGATATAACCAAGGGAGAATCTCTCCTAACCAAGTAGTGTCAAGAAAAAATTCATGTCACCTAACAAATCAATTAGCTGATGATCGAGTTTGCTATATTTTGTGTCTACGACGAACCAATTGGTAGCGCACTTGACAATTGTTTGCATCCTAAGTATGTTTTCAATGTGATTTTTTGAACAGTTCGGTAAGCGTACTTCAAAAGTTCTCCTAAGTATCCTAACTTGGTATGCAAGCTTAAGAAAGCAATTTATGTTATGGCCTCCAACAAAAATTTATGCAACTTATGTACAAAAATTTCAATTGACTGTGCATAATGAGGAACACAAGGGATTTACATTGTAGACTGGCCTACAAAATTAAATGGTTGCAATATTGAAGGCTTGAATAGGTAAGAAAACAATTATACTATATTGAAAACATAACTTTAATTCAAGCGTGATGACCAGTCACCTAGATTGCTTTTATGTAAATGATCCAAAAACTTTTTCTTAACATGTTTAAAAAACCGGGTCAAAGAAACACGCTATAAATCATAATAATCACCGTTAAAGTCTTCGAGCCCATATTTTGCATCAAAAGCAAGCTCATGCGTTTCATGATTTCATGATTGAAGATAATTTGCCTTTTATTTTGGCATGAAAATTAGGAACATTGAAAATACAACGAAGACCTAAAACAATATTGACGGTAATGAATACTCATCTATAAGGAAAACTATAAAAGTGAATGATTGTCTTGGATAAAAATGGGGCCGCTTGGGGAGCATCATTCAGTTGAGGTAACACCAAAACAAAGTCAATATGAAAGTCATGCAAAGGAGTAAGCAATATCAATTCTGGCATGAGATCTAGGACACATGAAATGTTTGGCTTAGGTGACACACTATAGTTAAATTCTTAACTATGTCATGGTTAATTATATCGAAACTCTCGTCCTTGATATCAAAATATTCAATAGGTTCAACAACAAAAACTTTATTTTCTTCTTCAAGATGAGGAGTGACTGTAGGGACTAGAGTGGTAGGCCTATCTTATGACATGCTTGGCGAAATAAGAAGTATATGTTCCAAAGGTCGGCCTGTCAATTAGCATCATCTAAGGATTGGGGTACATGAATGTTTTGGGAAAGATGTCACGATTCAACCACTGAGAAATCTAGACGTAACGTGGGAGCTTCATAAATATATCGTGCAATAGCTCGTCGAAGTGAGCTAGATACTAACAGTGGACGTACCTTGCCTACATTGTAAAAAAATTGATTTAGCAATTGAGTTCGATTCTACACACTGGCATATTTGTTGCTTAGTATCCATTTCACCTCATCCCACAAAGTGACATACGCTGACCTAGATGATTAATATTAAGAGATTTTCAATAACTCCTAGAAGAATGGACATGTGACAATCAGCATAACAAATTCGAAGGGAGTCTCAAGTTCTGAAAGTAAAAAACTTTAAAAATTATCAAGCCAATTCAAAAATGACTCGAGCCCATCGACCCATCGAAGTCCTGTAGTTGTAATGGAACGTGCCTAGATAAATGAATATTGGTCAACATAATTTTGAATGGGGATAATTGTATTAATAAGGGAAATGAGAAGGTACATATCGTTGTAATGACCTATGAGCTTGGTGTAGGTATAAGAGTTGTTATAGAGATCTTGCATGATGTAAAGGGAAATGTCGACACAAAGGAATTATTTTTTAAAAATTAATTTTGCGATATTTTACTTCTTTTTTTAAATAAAAACTTGACAAACCAGAACGCCGAAATAAAAGCTTGTTTTTAACGTAAAAGAAATTGATACTTCACGAGATTCAAAAGAGCCAAACTATGTTCAAATCATCCATCATCTTTAAGTTGACACCGATACATTGAAAGAGCACACAAGTGGCCATGGGTTGCTGTTTGAATTTTCCTAAGCGGATGATTCAATCAACAAGAAAAAATAGATCACAAATCCTACAAATTGTATTCAATTTTTTTCGGATGAATAGTATCCATGAACAGTAACAATGAATAATTTTTTTTTAACCGAACAAAAATTTATTGCTTGAAGATTTGTTTTGGAGCTATCGGCTGTGGGATCTGGTAAGAAGTTTGATTCAAGTATAATTACGCCCCTGTTTGATCCACATTATTTTTTTCATTCTCATTCTTCTACTCATTTTCAACCACACATTCTTCAATAAAATAATATTTTCCATTATATCAATAACTTTTTCTTCTTTTTCAACCACATATTCTCCATCAATCTACTATTTCAGAATATATTTTTCCAAAATAATGTGGATCGGGTGTGGGCTATTGAGGTGTAATTTAGTGTTTGGGCTATTGGATTTGGCTACNTAAGGATAACTTAAAATTATTTTCTTAGACCATGTTTGAGCCACATTAAAATTTTCATTCTCATTCTTCTACTCATTTTCAACCACACATTCTTCAATAAAATAATATTTTCCATTATATCAATAACTTTTTCTTCTTTTTCAACCACATATTCTCCATCAATCTACTATTTCAGAATATATTTTTCCAAAATAATGTGGATCGGGTGTGGGCTATTGAGGTGTAATTTAGTGTTTGGGCTATTGGATTTGGCTACTTGGGTTTGGTTATTTAGGGTAAGTGGGTTATGTTTTAAAGGATTTTAAGGATGATATGGACTTGGGCTTGATGGATATTTCATGGGCTGTGTATTTGGGAAGTTATTAAGGTTTTGAGAGTTGAATTGTTTGTTTGTTGAACTCAAAAGAGTTCAAACAGTGTCAAAATCATCATCTTCAAGTTGACATAGCTACGGCGGAAGAGCACACAAATGACAGTGGGCCGCTGCAATTGAATTCTTCTAAGCGGCTGACGCAATCAATAAAAAGAAAATAGATATCAAATCTTACAAAAAATAGTCAATTTTTTTCTCAGATGAACAGTACCTTTGAACAGTAATAATGAACAATTTTTTTCCCAATTTTTTTGATAAACTAAAACATAATAGAAATTTATTGCCTGAACATTTGTCTTGGATATGTCAACTACAGGGTCTGGTTAGAGTTTTGATTGGGTGATGATGATAATGATGGGTTGGGGGTTTGTGAGTAATGGGCTTGGGTGTAGGTTTTTGAGATTTGTTTAGTGCTTGGGCTATTGAATTTACTTGGGCTTGGTTATTTAGGATGAGCGGCTTATGTTTTAAAAGGTTTGATAGATGATATGGACTTGGGTTTGATGGCTATTTGATGGCCCGTGTATCTGTGAAGAAGTTGGTTTTGTGAGTTGAATTGTTCGTTGAGTTGGATGTATTGGTGGATTTAAAGAATAGCAAAAAATTTTTCAAGAAAAGCAATAGAAAAAAGAAGGTAGCCTTTCCTTTTTTTTAAAAATAAAAAGAAAAATAAAAACACAGAATTCTACTCATGAATTTGTGTATGATGGTGGCTTCATTATTTGTTTGTATGGTTTGGAAGTATTTAGGTGGATGGTTGTATTGTTGGATTTGAGAATGAAAGATGTGACCAAAGGAAAATGACTAATTTGATACCAAAATGATGAGGAATGCAACAATTTGACAATGAACAATTGAAGAACGAGAAGGAAAAATGGATCCAAGAAGAAAAAGAAATTCGGGCAAGAGAAAATCAATTTATTTATATATTCAAGCATACTTATTACAATGAATAAACCCTATTTATATAGAGCAAAAAGATAAAATCAAAAGAATATCTAATACACTTGAACTTTATCAGATTAATAAAATCAATTTAATCTAATTTAGACAAATATAATTTGAATTCATTTCTATTTTAAATTTCTATCCAAATTTTTATCTCCATCACCTCCCCTCTGGTAATGCCAATTGTATGCCCGCAATAATACATAAAATCTTTGTAGCCCATAGCTAAATCAATCACTGATTGGGACAACAAGATACTGTATCAGGACTAAAATGACAATCTATGTATCTTGCCTTGGTTCTCCTTAATCTAAAACATTAAAGGTGTGTTTGATTGCAAGAATGAAACTTGCATGGAAATCTTCAATTAAATATGCTTGATTGGCTTAATTTTCAACCTAGAAAATGTACTTTTTCATAAATTTGAGTTTTTTAGAAAGTGTGAATTTCTTAGAAAATAAAGACCTACCTCCCATAATCAAAACGTTTTCCTTGTTTTTGAGGAAAACATAGTCACGTGACTAACTTTTGAAAAATATTTTTCGTGGATAAAATGCCAATCAAACATCCCAAAATAGGAACTTGGGTGAAAAATAACATTTTTTCATACCCTTAGATTGCAAAGGACTTTTCAAAATTTAAACTTACAAATTATCCATCCCATGGTCTCTTCAACTTATCAATTAAAACAATATTATTTAGAAGCTTCCACGACGGGAGCTTATGTTCGATATACCTCATAACTTATCCATGACTACATTGAAGCCTTAACGCTTGTTCCAATTTTTTTTAGAGAATGTGATTGAAAAGTCGAAAAAAGTTATGCACCCTATAAAATATGTGGTTGAAAATAATTTTAGAAAAATCCATCCTAAACAAGCCTCTAGTAATAGGAAATTCTCTAGTATTACCGTTTGTAGATCTCCGACTCTTTACAATTCCATCATCCACATCCTTAACCTCTGTTTGATTTAAATAAAAATCAGATTTTTAATAGATTTTGATAAAAAGCTAATGAAACATGTGGTTGAAAGTTGTGTGTCTCCATGAAATATATGGTTAAAATTAATTGTTATTTTGATTTAGATTTTTATTTAATTTTTTAGCCAAACTAAACAGGAGCTTAATGTTATTTATATAACTATTAAAAATACATTTAATCTAGCATCTATCATAGAATTTAAGTGGACACCTATCATAAGGTTTGTAAATTAATAAAGACTACATGGTGAATATCTCCTTTGATCTACATTTTACAATGATACTTTTTGAAAATTTGTCCTGATCAGTTTTTGTTTTCAGAAATAAATAGTTAATGGAAGTTTCCCATCATAGGGCTTTCTAATAGTTCTGTAGGTTTTATGATTCCATTTATGGCACAACATTAACAGTTACTTCCATTTCAATGATTTTATTTATTCAAGAAAAAATAACAATAACTTCCCTCGTAGTAAATTATGTTAGTGATTTTGTAATTATCGTCGTGTTATAAAAATTAATTTATTATAATGGTCATTTTTAGTGTTATCTCTGAAATATATTGGAAATTTTAGAGCCTGTAATTTTTGAACAATTAATTGGAAATAAATTATATAAGAATTCAATAAATGTACTATTGAAAATATAACGTAGTAATGCATTGCTTTTTTTATTTAGAAGAAATCACTAACAAGTTGTATAGTCTCCTTTCATTTCTGTTTAGCGTGCTGCAGCAAAGTCGCATAGCTCGCATTCGCAATTATTGGATTTTTGATGAGGCAAAAACAAATTTACTTTTTTCAATGAACTTAACCATTAAACTGTATATATACACATGCTAATAAAGTGTAGTGATAAAGAGTTAAGTCCAGTCTTACCCTTCTTTGGAATGACGTTTATATGCCTTCATGATAAAAAGTAGTCTATGCTGATACTCCTAATGAACTGTTCACCAAAATCGTCTAATTTTTTTAGTGGACATGCCACTTGTTTTGCAGTATCCAAGAGTGTCAGAGGAGCGTGAACCTCTGTCATCTCACCATGAAACAGTTTCTGCTCTCTCTACAGGGCTTTTGGTTGATACTAATCTCGATACCTCAGTCCCGGACACTTACAGGCCACCTCCTGCACCGATACCTTATGATATACATGTGGCATGCCCTAATACTCCATCCCGGGATCGAGAAAGTTCTGGAAACAAGAGCGAACTGGCTGTGGAGACTACAAATGCTGAATCTGCTGAGGAAACTAACCCTGGTAGCACTTTGGACACAAAAGTAAAAAACTCGGACTCCGATGAGAAGGAGCAATTGAATATTGAACTGACAGCATCAGATAAAGTAAAAAATGAAGACGATCTTGAGAAGTCCAGTGAACCTCTCGTTTCATCTCTACAGGATGAGGAAGATGTTTGTCCCATCTGTCTTGAAGGTGAGATGAATCAGTTACTCTTTTGCAACTACTGATTTACGCTGTTGTGTTACCTTGTGTTTGGACTTGAAGATATAAATCTTAACTTTTTCTCTCTCCCTACAGAATACGATGCTGAGAATCCAAAACTCATCACAAAATGTGATCATCATTTTCACCTTGCTTGTATTCTCGAGTGGATGGAAAGAAGTGATACTTGTCCCGTGTGTGATCAGGTTTTCGAAAAGTTTTCAAGTCCTACTTCTGTTAGCTGATCTTTTTGTTCATGTGACAATAGTTCATTATGCCAACAGAACTATGATGATGTTTTCTTCAATGCAGGAAACGGTTTTCAGTCCTCCTATTGATGTGTAGCAGCTGGAATACTGTGATTCGGGTTATAGCTTTTGCAATTGGAGTATGTGACGATTTAAATGCAATGCAGCAGCTATAGGTTTGTTAATTTTTTCTTAGGAGACGCTTTTATTCTTTTTTCCTTGTACTTGGTAGGGATGATTGGACCAATGCGATTTTTGCATCAAGTTTGTGTATGGTCATTATATTTGTACAAATTTCTTATATTTGGGATTCCAATATAGTGTGGAACTGGTAGGGATCGATAGATACAAATGCATATTTTGACCGAGTTTGTGTATATACGGTCTCTATATTTGTACAAAATTCTTGGTTCTCTTTTTGGATTCCAATTGCGTGTGGAAATTGTAGGGATCACTGAGCCAATGCCATCTTCCCCCTTGCTTTGTGTATGCATAGTCGTTATGATCTTGAAAAGTTTCATCATGGTCCCCAAGCCATTGCATGACGAGCAAGTTGGTTTTCAACCTTTTATTATACTTGCACAGTTAATCTTTCATTGATGGAAATAATCTATATTTCTGTCAAAATATTTTGACACGCTCACTGATGCAAATTGGAAAGTATATTCAAGGCGTAATCGAAATTAACATCAATTACAATAGAATTTTCCATTATTGAATTTTACTCTTTTTGGTAAATTGATTTTTGTAAAAGGAATATCATAATTTTCCTTAGTAGTCGTCATTTTCTTATTAGTCTTGTTTTTGACCCATATAAAGAGGTCCTTTGATTGTAGTAATACACTTGATTATTGAATAAAATCTACAATCTTTCCTCACTTCTTTCTTCCTATCTTCTTATTCTTCTTTATTGTTCTTGTTCGTCATCAATTTGGTATCAGACCTAAGACGCTTTCCTTTGACCCGATTTTGGTACATCACGTGAAGTGTTTGCAGCAGTCACTTAAACAGCTGTCGATAATCCCGTTACCTATAACAACACATCCAACCCAAACCATCACCACCAAGATAGAACAAAAGGGTAGCAAAGTACAGATACAGTTTCAGCAGCAGTAGCGTTTTACATTCTGTTTCCTAGTTATTGTTTGTCCCCAAAAAAAAAAAAAAAATCTGCGGAGTTCTTCGTTTAGTTATATTCTTATTTAAAAAAAAAAA
>CAIGRK010132567.1:0-11067 GCA_903798315.1 Fraxinus greggii
AAGATTTTTTTAACGCTTCGAGTTTCGAGAATTTGGGGTGTTACAGAAAAGGCTTCTAAGACAAGCCTCTCCTCTCTTGAAACCCAAATTTGAAGAAGTTTTGAAGCTCTATTTGACTGTTTCTAATGAAGCTGTTAGTTTAGTTCTCGTAAGAGAAGAAGATAACCACCAATTACTTGTCTATTATGTGAGTAAGGCACTTTTGGCTGCCGAAACCCACTACCCTAATATGGAAGAGTTAGCTCTAGCTTTGATCACTGCATTTAGAAAGTTGAGGCAATACTTCCAAGCTCACACAATACTCGTGTTGGCCAACTTCCCGCTCAAGTAAGTGCTTCAGAAAGCCGACTCCTCAAAAAGATTGCTAAAATGGGTGGTTTGAGCTCATTGAGTTTGACATTGTTTTCAAAACAAGAACCACTATCAAAGGCCAGGCCCTCATGGACTTCGTGGCAGAATTTGCCAATGTCCCAAAGATGGATGAAATCACGGAGCCTACAGAACCTCTTACATAGACCTATTTTGTGGATGGCGAGGACACAGACTCAAGAATAGGTGTGTTCCTAGTTAGCCCGGAAGGGCACAAGCTTAACTGTGCAGTGAAGTTCGGGTTCAAAGCTACCAACAACGTAGCAAAATATGAGGCACTTCTTATCGGCTGGAGGTTAGCTAAAGAAATACAAGTAAAGAAGTTGCTCAATGACGGTGACTCCCAACTAGTAGTTAGCCGGGTAAATGACAACTTTATGGCTAGAAACAAGAGCATGGCCGCGTACCTCAAATCGGTGATGGATTTACTCACAAATTCGAGTTAGCTCAAATTTCGCATGGTGAAAATGCCCACGCCGATGCTTTGTCCAAGTTGGCTAGTAGCAAAGACTACTTAAGATTGTGCCAATAGAACATCTCTCGGACCTTTCCCTACTAAAGGGAAATATGTAATGTGGGTAGAAGTAACGCCTACGTCGATGCAACAAATATTGGCCTTTCTTAAAGATCAAACCCTTCCCAATAATAAAGATGAAGCTTACAAGCTTAGAAGAAGGGCAACCCAATTTTATTCTAGGATGATATGCTCTACAACATAAGTTTTTCCTTGCCCCTCCTCAAATGTGTCAGGGAGAAAGAAGCTACACACATCCTCTGCAAAATTCATGAGGGCGTTTTCGAAAATTACGCTTGAAGATTGCGCTGGCACAAAAAGCACTATGACAAAGGTATTATTGGCCCATTTTGAAAAAAGTCTCAATCCAATTTGTATGAAAGTGCGATAAATGTCAATGCTTCTCTCCTATCCAAAGACGGCCCTCCCAAAAGCTAACAATGCTATCCAGCCCATGTCCATTTGCCAAATGGGGGATAGATCTTATAGGCCCTTTACCCAAAGGTGGGGGTAGTGCAAGCTTTGCTATAGTTTCCATTGATTACTTCACAAAATGGGTCGAAGCCGAAACTCTAGCCAAAATCATAGAAGCCAAAACTACTAAGTTCACGTGGAAGAATATAATATACCGGTTCTAAATTTCCCATTCAATTGTCTCATAATGTGATAACAAAAAGGTCAGAGACTTGTTGAGGAACTTGGGATCAAGAAGCATTTTTCGACACCTTACCACCCACAAGCAAATGGAAAAGTAGAGGCTGTAAATAAAAATATTAAGTATACTTTGAAAAGAAGACTCGATGCCTCTAAGGGAGCATGGGTCGATGAAATACCACATGTATTATGGGTAATCCGGACTACAAGCCGAACCCCAACTGGAGAAACCCCATTTTCAATGGCTTACGATGTGGAAGTAATGAGCCCGGTGGAAATTAGGTTACATTCTCCCCATCTATTGCAATTCAACGAAATATCCAATGACGAGGTGAGAAGATGTGAGCTTGATTTCCTCGACGAAAAGAGGGATGAATCCCAAATAAAACTAGCTGCATATCAAAGGAAGATAACCCGTTACTACAACGCGAAGGTCAAGAAAAGGTCCTTCCAAATAATTGACCTCGTACTTCGAAGAGTTTTTCTATCCACCAAGGAACCAGGGATAGGCATGTTGGGTCCAAACTGGGAATGACCGTATCGCATCAAAGAAGAGCAACGACCTGACACTTATTGGATAGAAGATCTAGATGGGAAAATAGAGCATCGCCCATGGAACATAGAACATCATTGAATATATTACTAGTGAATGAGTTCTACGGTTGGAGGAACATTCCCAGCCCTTGTAAATACCCTGAAATGATTCAATAAAAGTATGTATTGTTTAATATGTCTAAGGAACAAACCTCTCATGATGAAGATGAATGTCATGGGACAAGCGCCTACATGGGTGAGCTATCCACCATGTAGGGAAGTGTGGGAGCCTCGAAGAAGAGGATCAGATCCTAAAAGGAATTAACTCATTGGCTCTCCGAAGTGTACATTACAAGCATCCCATGACGAAGTTGAACGTCATGGGAGAAGTCCCTCCCTACATGGACACTTTGTCTGTATTTATACTCTGTCAATGAACTTGTTGAACTTCTAAAATGAGGTTATACTGCAGAATACTTGGAAGCTGTCCATGCTGAAGCTGCCCAAGTTCAAGGTCTTGGTTTATACGTCTTCATAAGATTCATAAGGGGGGATTCAATAAAACATCAACGTTGCAATATGTTAAAGATGAACCATTTAATTAAACACAAACCTATTAATTAAATCAGAACAAGTAACATTTAACTAAACCCTATAAAACATATGGTTTGCTTAGATGATTCCACAACCATCGACACTTACACAACACCATCAGCATAACTACATCACGAACATACAACTACCAAACACCAATAAAAACTACAAACTAGACATTCAAAACACCATACCTAATACTTTTTTCTTACAATTCCAATCACAAACAACATCCTACCAACTAAATGACATATGCTTCATTTCGTTCAATAACCGAACCCGCTAAACACAAAAAGGCCGAAGACATTGCAAATCAGGACGAAGTCAGATCCCACTTGATAGCTAACAGAATACAGCTCAATTCCAACTATACAACTCAATTCCAATTGCCTCAGCTGACTAATTCAACTCTTCTGCGTCAACACATTACTCTAGCTCAATTGCAGTAGTTCTATTTAGTTAGTTAGGCAGTTGGTTACATATGTCACTATTGTATTGGTTGTAAATATCAGTCTGTTAGTTAGGCATTTAGTTAGCTCCATTTCTGTTAACTTTGATCTGTATTATAAATGATGTGTAATACATTTTTGATTTGAGAAGTTCAATCAATAAAATTACTTCTTCTTCATTCTAATATAGTATCAGAGCATTTTACCTCTGCTTTCTTATTGCCATAAGTTTTTTTTCTATTTTTTGAAAGATTCATCACCATGGCAGAAACTGATAATCAAATTCACTCATCATTCAATTCCTCATCAACAAGCAATTCCACCGTAGATGATAGATCAAGTCCTTACTACTTGCACCATTCGGATAGGCCATTATTGATCCTTGTGTCACATCCATTGGTGGGAGATAATTATGCATCATGGAGTAGATCCATGACAATTGCTTTGTCGGTGAAAAATAAGCTAGGATTTATTGATAGATCCATAACTAAACCTGAGAGCAATCCTGAATTGATGAAGATATGGAACCGAAATAACAATATTGTTTTCATGGATCGTTAACTCTATCTCCAAAGAAATTTCAACAAGTGTCATTTATGCTGAATCTGTGCAAGAAATCTGGGAAGATCTTAAGGAAAGATACCAGCAGAGAAACGGTACCCGCATATTCCAACTGAGAAGAGAACTTATGAATCTTACTCAAGGTCAATCATCAGTAAGTGTCTACTTTACAAAAATGAAAACAATTTGGGAGGAACTTAGCAATTATAGGCTGTTTTGCTCTTGTGAAAAATGTAGCTGTAAAGGTACAAATAAACTGGTAGATCATTACCATTTGAAGTATGTGATGTCATTTTTTATGGGATTAAATGATTCATTTGCCCAAGTTAGAGGGCAATTATTCATGATGGATCATATTCCATTGATAAACAAGGTGTTTGCCCTTATCTCTCAAGAGAAACATCAAAGATCCATCAATACCAACATATATGGAACCACTGATATAATGGCTTTCTATGTTAAGAATGAAAGCAAGAAGCCTACTGTAGATCAAGTCCAAAATAAATTCCAAAAGAAAGAGAGGCATGTCTGTACTTATTGTGGTTATACAGGCCATGGAGTTGATAAATGCTACAAGCTTCAAGGATATCCACAAGGATATAAAGCCAAACAGAAATCAAGTTCTGGTTCTAATTCCCAAGTGAATCATGCTGCTACTAATCAAGTTCCTAATTCATTCTCAGAGCCAGCTGCTGGTAATGTTGGGGAATTTATACAAACCTTAAATCATACTCAATATCAGCAACTAATGAATATGTTGAGTACTCATCTTACAAGTATAAAGACTATGTTGAAATAGGTAACAACTCTGGCCACATCTCAAGTACTTGCTTTTCTGTTTCCCTAAGTCTAATGCTAAACTCTCACACATATTGGGTCTCTAGAGCTACAAGCCTTATATGCTTCACTTAATCAGCTTTTCACATACTGAAACCAATCAGGAATGCCTATATTACACCGTCAAACCATGAAAGAATTCATGTTTACTTCAATGGAACAGTGAAAATATCTTTTGAATTGATACTAGAGGAAGTGATGTCTGTCCCTTAGCTAAACAAAGAAGATTGTCATTTGTATCCAACAACCATCTTTTTAAAAATGCATTTGATTTGATTCATTACGATATTTGGGGTCCTTATCATGTTCCAACACATGCTGGAAACAAATTCTTTCTTAGATTAGTTGATGATTGTACATGCTTCACATGGGTCTATCTTATGAAACATAAATCAAATGTCAGTTCAATTATTCCCAGGTTTTTTAATCTGATTGAAACTCAGTTTCAAAAGGTCATTAAAAGGTTTCATTCTGATAATGCTCCAGAACTCCAATTCACAGATTTTTGCCTCAAAAGGAGTTCTTCATCAATTCTCCTGTGTCGAAAGACCTGAGCAAAACTCAGTTGTAGAAAGGAAACATCAGCATCTCCTCATTTTGACTATGGACTTGTTCTTTCAGTCCAGAGTTCCTATCCAATTTTGGGGTGAATGTGTCCTCACAACCACATTCATTATCAACAAAACCCCTTTACCACTCCTATACAATAATTCTCCTTTTTTACTCCTTTATTAGTCCCAAGTAGATTACCATTCTCTAAGAGCCTTTGGTTGCCTATGTTTTGCATCCACTCTAATATCAAATCGTCCAAAATTACATCCAAGAGCCAGAAGTGTCTTTGTTGGCTATCCACATGGCATCAAAAGATATATGATGTATGATATTGTCACAAAAACCTTTTTTGTTTCAAGAGATGTCAAATTTCATGAGCATCTCTTTCCTTTTCATTCTTTACCACATAATGATGAGATGACTGATCCTTTTCCTGATCTAGTTATCCTTTTCCTGATCTAGTTTTACTCAACTCAGCCTCTGATATTATTCCATCCTCAAACAACCTTTATATATCTTCTAATATCACTCCCCATATGGTACATACCAACACTATTTTGTCTCCCAATTCCCATCAGCATTCTGCTCAAATTACTAATCCAAATCATTTAGCTCTAGGCCCTTCCATAAATCTAGCTACTAGAAGATCAAATAAAATCAGCAAAACTCCATCATACCAGACTATCATTTCCATCTGTTGACAAACACTCCAACACCTTTCGATCATTCTCAGTATCCCAAGCAAATACCTCTCTAATAAAAAAATTTCTCCTTCACATTGCACCTACCTTTCAACATCTATTCCAGCTTTGAACCACAATTTTATCACCAAGCAATAAAATTTGATCACTGGAGAAAAGCTATGAAGGATGAATTGGAGGCAATGGAGCTTAATAACACTTGGTCAATTGTTAATCTGCCTAAAGACAAGCATTCCATAAGCTGCAAGTGGGTGTTCAAGATTAAGCATAAACCTAATGGTAGTGTTGGCAAATATAAAGCACGTTTGGTGGCAAAAGGTTATACTAAACAAGAAGGTCTGGACTTTATTGAAACTTTTTCTCCTGTGACAAAATTATTCATTGTCAAGGTGTTTCTTGCCATTGCAGCCATTAATAAATGGCATATTATTCAATTAGATGTAAAGAATGTTTTCCTAAATGGTGATCTATTTGAAGAAATCTACATGGATTTACCTTTGGGGTATGTTAATCACAGCACAACTAATGCATAGGGGAGAGAGATTGGTTTGGAAATTACACAAATCAAGCTATGGCTTAAAGCAAGCCTCAAGGCAGTGGTTTTCTAAGTTCTTCAATGCTCTCACTGCACATGGTTTCATTCAATCCAAATTTGACTATTCTTTGTTCACTACATGATCTAGAAATACATTTATGGCTCTATTGATTTATGTAGATGATATCATCATCACTGGTTGAGATTTTAAAGCCATCAATTCCTTGAAAGTTCTGCTAAGCAGTCTATTCAAATTAAAGGATCTTGGCCATCTAAAATATTTTCTTGGTTTAGAAATTGCCTCTTCACAAAAAGGAATTTTTCTTTTTTAAAGAAAATATACTTTACAACTGTTGGAGGACACTGGTTTTCTAGGCTGCAAACCAGCATTATTACCCATGGATCTCAAGGCCAAACTTTGTTCTTTTGAGGGAAAGCCTCTTGCAGATGCTTCAATTTATAGAAGGGTCATTGGTCGTCTCTTATACTTGGACCATTTCTGGACCAGACATCACCTTTGCTGTCTATAAATTGAGTCAATTTGTTGCTCATCCTAGACAACCACATATGAAGGTAGTTCATCCTCTTGCAATACATTAAATTCATCCTCTTGCAATACATTAAAGCAGCTCCAGGGCAATGAATTTCGTTTTTAGCTGCTTCTTCATTTCAGCTTCGTGCATTCACAGACGCTGATTGGGGTTCTTGTTTGGATACAAGAAAATTAGTAACTGGGTTTTCTATTTTCCTTGGAGACTCCATGATATCTTGGAAAGCCAAGAAACAGAGCATAATTTTCAGGTTTTCTGCTGAAGCTGAATACCGTGCTTTGGTATCTACAACCAGTGAACTTGTTTGGATTTATCAACTGCTTCAAGACTTTTAGATTGAAATAAAAGTTCATGCTCTCATTTTTTGTGACAACCAGGCTGCAATACACAATGTAAGTAATCCAATCTTTCATGAGCGAACCAAACACATAGAAATAGACTGCCACTTCGTTAGAGATAAGGTAAATGATAGATTTGTTAAGCTGCTTCCGGTTAGAACATAACACCAGTTGGCAGACATCTTTACTAAGCCTCTTCATGCAAATTCTTTATTTCCTCTAATGTCCAAGATGGATGTCATTAATCCCAGTAGTCCATCTTGAGAGGGAGTAACAAAATACAACTCAATTCCAACTACTAATTCAGCTCCTCTGCATCAATGCATTACTCCAGCTCAACTGCAGTAGTTCTATTTAGTTAGTTAGGGCAGTTGGTTACATATGTCACTATTGTATTGGTTGTAGATATCAGTATGTTAGTTAGGCAGTTGTTAGCTCCATTTCTGTTAACTTTGATTTGTATTTATAGACGATGTGTAATACATTTTTTATTTGAGAAGTTCAAACAGTAAAACTCCTTCTTCTTCATTCTAATATCATGGATTTGCTCATCATACGCTCCCTCTGATGCATATCGTTCAATCGGAGGATTAGTCCATTTATTACACTCTTGTAACGTGGATGAACGGGTGGGTCGATCCAAGAAAAATAGTTGCAAGAATATGGTCGTCCATAGTATCTACATCCCCAAAATCGTCTTTCCGAATTGTTCCTGTCCATGAACTCTTTGTGACAGCTTTTTGACCACAATGACATAAAATGTGTTCGACATTCCAGTTTGATGAAGAATCTTCCATGAAGAGGTTTGGGAGGAGGCAAAATTTCTTTATTTTGGATGGAAAACGATTTGGGTAAAATCAATTAGGTTTTCATAGCGGGGAGAAAGCATTGTATTGAGGAGAAAACACAGTGAAGGATGAAAATAACGATTCATTCAATTTTTGGGAAGAACGCACTTTAATTAGAATAAACGATATCCACATCTCCATTTTTAATGGTGGTAGTGGTCACGTAAGATTTTCGTCTACCACGGAAATTTTTGTCTATTTCGATGGATGGAAGTGAAACTGTCGATGGATGTATAATTTTTTGCACTTTAATTAGGGTAAACAATATCTATATGTCAATTTTTAATGGTGGTAGTGGTCACGTAAAATTTTCGTCTACAGAGATTTTTGTCAATTTGGATGGAAGGAAGTGCAACTGTAGATGGATGTATAATTTTTTACAGAAGTGGGTTAGTATTCGGTAATCATATGAACAATGGTAACCCAATGCAAATATTGGGGATCGGTGATTTAATGAACTCAAACAGACCTTGTGAGTTGGAATTGTGGAGAAAAAGGCAATAGGGATGACGTCAACGCCGGTGAAACCCTTGTACCCGCAGGAGTGGGAAGCATTGATCGACGACTACAACAACGGAGGAGGCCACCTCCACCGCTCGGTCCCTGTATTGGAGCTTTGCCTCTCGTCTGTACTCCGCAAAGATCTCCCGCTTCCTCTCAAACTCCACATCCTTACATTTCTAGAACAACACTCCTTCTCCCTCTTTCCTGCTGATTCCTCTTCATCCTCTTTCTTCTTCCGCCTTTTTGAGTCGTTGCGCTTCGTCGTTCAGTCCCCCACCGACCCTTTCTCTTTCAAAGACCAATTCCTGATATCCACCACTTCCATTTTCATTCTCTTATTGAATGTTGATAACAATGATTTGAACAAATCTCCACTCAATGTTTTAGTTGAGCTCTTGCTGACCATTATCAACCGCCCAAATCACGGTCTCGACCGCCAGACTCGTGGTGTTGCGTGTGAGTGTTTGCGGCAGCTCGAGCTCGCTTTCCCTTGCTTGCTTTCTGAAATCACTCCCCACTTGTGGGCTTTGTGCCAGAGCGAGCGAACCCACGTAGCTCAATCCTACGTCTTGCTACTTTCCACTTTAGTATATAACATCGTGAAGCTTAAGCCCCCTGACAGTAATATTATCTCGATTTCCAACGCCACGTCTCCTCTGATCCCTTTTAATGTTCCGCGTTTTTTGATAGATAGGGATGAACACAGCGGAGGAGATTTTGTGTGGAAAGAGGAGATCTCCTACAAGGATTTGAGGAGAGTGATTGCTTTCTTGCTAGAGTGGCCGCAAAATTTAACTCCCTTTGGGCTTTTGGAATTTATGACCGCTACGATTCCGGTAGTGGAAGAGCTGGAATTGCAGGCATCTTTGTTAAGAGTGCAATTTTCAGGACTGCTCTATACCTATGATCCTTTGCTTTGCCATGCTTTTTTAGAAATGTATTCGAAGTTCCTGGATTCTTTCGATGGGCAAGATCTTGATGTTGCTAGTCGCCTATTGTTGATGACGAAAGAATCCCAACGTCATTTGGTTTTCCGGTTATTGGGGCTTCATTGGTTGTTGGGATTCATTGTGTTGTTAGTCAATAAAGATTTGGGGAAGAAGAGAAGCATCCTTGAAATAAGCTTGAGCTTTTATCCAACCCTTTTTGATTCCCTCTCTTTGAAAGCCCTGAAGCTCGACTTGCTGGCATATTGCTCTGTTCTCAGTTACTCTGGAGATGCGAATGCTGTAAAGGATGTGGAAGGAGGAATGGAGGTGTTTGAGGTGAAGCTATTTGAAGACGGCCTTGTTGCTATGTTGGCTTTCAAATGGTTGCCTCCTTGGAGCACTGAAACTGCAGTGGTATTCAGGACCTTCCATAAGTTTCTGATTGGTGCATCACCACATTCTGATACTGCTTCTTCTGGTCGCTCTGTCATGGAGTCCAACATCTTTCATACCTTACAGGTATATCTATGCATACAGCTGGAAATATGTTTTATGTAATTTTCATTTCTTAAGCACATGGATCTAGTTTAAGTAAAATGTGTTGCTGTTTGTTAATTGTTCACGTTTTTGAGTTGGGAAATAGAAAATTTAGAGTGTTACAGTGACAATACTAGTATGTGGCTTTAATTTAATCTGTTTAATCTAGTCTCGTAAGCCTAGGCCCTTAATTGTAATTTTATCTCCTCAATTGGGTTTTTTTTGGCCGAAATTTTGGGCCCAGTCTTAGTTTGTTGATAGAGGTTGTTTTTTAAGAAGTGCTGAGCCTATAAGCCTTTTGTATGTTGTTAACATACAACTCCCTTGTATATTAGAATGCTCTCAGTAAACTCTTCATCATTTATAAGAGGCTAAAACATAATTTTCTTCTGATAGTTTACATCAACGCAAGCCAAGAGTCTTTGTTCAGTGCCACCAGATATATACATTACCATACATTTACTGGCCGATTTTCAATTGACTACTCATCAGTTTGAGTAATCTAATGTTAATAAGAGGCTTCTTGTGGAGTACAGTGTTCATTCAGATTCATAAACTGGTTGAGCTTGAGTTATGAGATTGGAGATTAAGAGTAACTAGACCAATCTCTTGAAGTATTGGAAGTAATAAATTTAAAATCTTGAGGCTGAAGAACATTTTTTTGGGGGGTTTACTGATGCTTAGGGCAATAGCGTTTGTACATTGTCAGCAGGAAAATACATTAACATGGATTTTACCTGCGAATTTACAGTCAACTACTAAGCGGTTTGAATAATCTAATAATAAGTGGCTTCATGTGGACTTTTGGGATCCTGTAGTTTCTTTTCTTTTGGGTTAAAAGAATGGGGGAGCTTGAGTTGCGAGATTGGAGATGGATAATAACTAGGCCAGTCTCTTGAAGTAATAATTTTAGGATCTTCTGCGCGTACAAGTTTTTCTTAAGCTGTTGAATTATAATTTTGAAATTACTTTTCTTCAAGATCTGAAACCGAGTGTTTTTTTTTTTAAAGGTAATCAAATATTTTATTAATCCACACATAATACACAAGAAGTGTATTAT
>CAIGRK010132600.1:0-11493 GCA_903798315.1 Fraxinus greggii
AGCTTTGAAAAAAGAAAAAAAACATTGTCCGACAATCTTGCTTCCCTTGTGCCTCATTTTAATGGAAAAAATTTAATTATTGTTTCATTCATCAACCATACATACATTCAATCATCCATAAATAAATACAGTCATTCATATAAATGCATAGAACAATCCTAGGAATTGCTCAACTTTAAAATCATGCAATAAATCAAATTTTGGAGTTTGTTATTCATCATATCACGTGAGCAGAGTGATTAGGTTTATCTTGTCGATTATATAAGCCTTATCCGCTCCACTATTTTATAATTTTATTAATGAAATTTGGAAACTTATTCATTATTAAAGATTGGACAGAAAATTCAAAGGAAATTAGAAGGTTTGGCCAATAAAAACGAAAAGACAATAAAGTACAGAAAATACGAAATACTAGTACCTTAAAACACTACTAAGTTGCGATTCCTCCAAAGATTAAAATGATCACTTATTAACTCTGTATTAATACCAAGAACTACAATATACAAATTTGACAAATAATATCAAATTTTCAATCCACAAATTCAATTGAAACAACAATATATATATATATATATATATAGACACATATACAACTTGTAGCGACCAGAGAATTAGCTGTATTTAACGGTTTTTCATTTCGAAATATGCGGGGCATAGATAATCACGAGTTTTTCAAAAAAGATACGAAGAACCTATCCCGAAGATTGAAATATAGGCCAGAAATAAGCTAAAAGAGGCTACGGCTATGAATTAGATTTTCGACACACTATTTTGATCTCATCGTTCTCATTTTAGCAAATGAAATATACATCGCAAAATGTCAGCTGCAAAATTTCTATATTTTTTAGGGATCTGAGTAAAGGATTTTATGGATATATATTCCATTCCAAAAAGCTACCAGAAATTTTATCTCTTCGATTTAAAAGAGTCCAGTATATATATAGTTTTCTACAATAAATCAAGTTTTCTCCAATTTAAATTTAAACCGGCTTCTTGTCTTTTGATGTTTTAATTCAGCAATATTAATTAAAATATATTAAAGTTGTTATATAAAATGTAAAAACTTTCCTTACGAGAAGGAAGCACACCTACAACATGCGTTGCGTGATTCTGCAGCAGTCCACTAAGTGGATAGTTGATCATAAGAGAACTTTGTTCAAATTTAGTGCAGTAAAAAAGGAAATGTAGAACACATAATCTCAAAACCGTAATTCGAAGAATACCCGAATTGGGACGAAATTATCATCACATGTACGTTGGGACGAGGCTTATCGTGGTTTAAATTGAAAACATCTTTGAAAAAGCGAATACTGTTTGCCTATGAGTGAGTGTAATTTACTGTTTGTGGTAGTGGTTGTGGTGGTGTAGATGATTTCGACTGGCCGACGATTTACGGTTAGGGATGGGTTCCTAGTTGTTGTGGGGTGTTAGGGAACTCGGTTTCAATTTTTTTTCTCACCTTTTTCTTTTTAACTTTTTGTAATTTAATTATTTTTAATTGTTTAATGTTGTAAATATAAAGTTAATATTTTGCCGTCTTTGAAATTGTTAAAAGAAGTGGTCAAATTGAATTTTCATGGTCAACTAACAGTAGAATAGACGGTTTCCATCCATTGGACTTCGATCGCACGAACTTGAATGATTTGGGACTACGGTTGCAAGAAATAAAAGATTAGGATAAAACCTGCAATGATTTAAAAGGTTTTGGAGTGCAGCTGCAATTTTTCCTTTATGATTTATCATTCCTACATCTTTATTTCAGTATTTGTTGGATAAGAAAATGTTAAATTACTTCATAACTTGACGCTTAGCACTTGGCCTACCATGATTAGGCCCAATTAAATCAACATTATAATGCCAAGAGGAAATTACAGCCTGATAGGATTTTAAAATTTCATTTTCATAAATCAAGAATCAAGTTTCATAATAATAATTAATATGATTTAAATAAATTTTTATTTATCACAACCACCACCGTCTTTTATGTTAACATTGGGGAGAGAGAGGGAGAGAGTTTTTAAATAAGTAAACATTATATCTAGTAACCCCTAAATATTCAAACCCTCCCTCAATCCACAAAAAAAAAAAGGGTAAATCTACGAACTCTTTCATCTTTCAATCGAAAAAACCCAAATTGGTTCTTAACCAAATTCCACCTATAACTCACGGTACATTCTTCAAGGAGAAAGAACGGCGGTGCAAAGACTTGTGACTTAGGCTTGTGATCGTGATTTTTGAAAAATGGCGTTAACAAGAAGTTGTGACCGAAAAGCACAATCCGAAGCCAGATATGCATCTGGAACTGCACGAGGAAAAAGAAGAAGCCCGAATGTGTCAAAGGGAGTTCGAAAAGAAATCCACAACACTCCGGTTAAATCGCGTCCGAATGTCAAAAGGGGAGTTCATGATGAAATCCCCAGAACTCCGATTTACCCACGAAAATCGAAATCGAAGAATGTAAGTTAATTTTGTGGTACTTTGAGATAATGGGTAATTTATTTTTCAGGTTTGTTGGGTGACTTTGAATAAAACAGTATTATTCAGGTCACGGATATTTTTGAATTTGTGACCTAGAGTTTCTATTGTGAAATGATGTGCATATATACTATTGTTAGTATAATGTCGTGTGTCATAATCATTTGTGATCATTAATATGATCGGTTTGATAAATATTTTGGATCATAATTTGGGGCTTTCATTTCTATGTATTCTGTTTAGAGAATGTGACTAATATGTATTGAATAGAATGCGTGAATCGTGGATTCTGACCAATATTCCTAATTTTGTTGAGAATGTGAAATGTATTTGTAACGGGTTAATTTTGTGGTACTTTGAGATTATGGGTAATTTCCTCTTTCAGATTTGATGCGTAAGTTTGAATAAAACAGTATTATTCAGGTCACAGACTTTTTTTTCATTTGTGAGCTAGAGTTTCCATTGTGAAATGATGTGCATATCTATCACCGTTAGTATAATGTTGTGTGTCATAATCATCTGTGACCATTATTATGATCGGTTTGACAAATATTTTAGATCATAATTTGGGGCTTTCGTTTCTATAATTTATTTAATGGAAGTACATTATCCCCGAAGACCTATGGTTTCCGGGGAAAATTACCACCAACATTACCAAGAATGTTATGACAAATTTCACATTGAAATTCAATGATGAACAAAGGGCTATCCTGGTGAAAACTCATTTCGTACTTCATGGAATGCCATGAAATTGTTCTCTAGCCCCAACTTATACATTACTTGTAGCCCCAACTTATACATTACTTTTTGCTGAGGGAAGTGAAGCAACCAAATCGATGTGGTTTAAGGTTGCAAATAGATATATGAGATTTTCATTGTGTGAATTCTGTTTAGTGACAAGTCTTAGATACAATGGTGATGATTGCAGGAAAAGGATTGACCATGTTCCATCTAGGATCAAGGAAACATATTTTGGGGATTTGAAGTTGGTTACAAAGAAGATTTTAGATATGTATTTCTGAAGGTGTCAAACATAGATGATCATGATGTTGTGAGGCTTGTGATATTATGTTTGATTACTTCATACCTGTTCTAGATATCATACAAGAAGTTGGTTGAAAACTATATGTTTGCTTTAGTAGAAGATTTTAATTTAATGGAAATGTTTCCTTGGGATAAAGATTTATTTGAAATGTCTATAAAATCTTTGAAAAAGGGTTTCGGTCACATGAATCCCCATTATAGACTTAAGGGGTTTTCCGTTTCGTTTCAAGTTCGGATATACGAGTCCACTCTCAGACTCAATGGACCTGTAACTAATAGAATAGGGAATAGATACCCCATATTATGAATTGGATGTCAAATAAACAGCCATCTGCAGTCAAATTGGATGAAGATGTATTCTCCTATTCTGATGCAAGTACAAAAATACGTTTTGTATGCACAGATTACAAGGTCACATATTTGTATGCATAGGTCACAAATAATAAACATGCATTCACATATCACATACGTTGTCTCATCACAATAACGATTTTGAATGAACTCATGTCACAATCAATGATACTCCATGTATTATTTCATGACTAATTAGTGTTTCATTTGTATTATTGTCACTGCTTGAAATATATGACATCGTTCCGTCTGACTTGGAGATGATCTCTCCATATATGAGTGGTGTTCTATACACAAAACTAGTGCAACCACATATATTAGGAGTGGGACATGTCGATGTTGCAGGTGACGCAGGCACAAGTACAGGCATTAGTGGAACTATCCAATCAGATACAACCCAAACACGATGGCTAATGATTAGGATGGACGAAAAGGTCATTCAAGTGATGTTGATGATGACGACTATGATTTTATTGATCCACCAAAAAGGAAGAGGACGTCATCTTATTTCAACTTCCAACTGAACAGCAAACAACAGATGAAAATCATCCGACGGAGCCAAATGTAAGTAACGTTCATACCCCAAAGGACCTGCAAGCAACACATGAAAACTGTCTGACGAAGCCACAGCCAGTAACGCGCATACCCCAAAAGAACCGCAAGCGATACATGCAGATAATGGACGACAATCTAATGTACGTGGCTTTGTATATACATTAAAAAGTCACAAATCATTTATCTTGTGTTAAGAACCATATGTCGAGGTCACGGTTCATTAATGAATTGTGCACTGTTCAATTACAGGTGCATGCCCAGTTGAAGGAGTTGAGTTGTCAAATATCTTAAATCCAGTTGAAGAATATAGAACTACGGCTCAATAATGTCAAGTCACAGTTGACATCATTAAAGGGGGATAGAAATAATAAGATAAATCAGATCATTCGTATACAAGGTGAGATTAAATGTGATATGGTGGACATAAGGACTAACATGACTAATCTGTTCAATTCTCTGACTGTTTGATATCAAGTATGATGGATACAATATTGAAAAAATTAAATGACAAGAATGACAGGCAAAGCACTAGAGTTGCAAAGCGACATGAGAAAGTAAGTACAATTGTAAACGTCAAGATGTTTCATGGTCCATATTTTAAATTGAACTTTAAGTTATGTGTTACATTCAGGTCACAAACAATGAACAAACAATAGACAAGAAAGGCAAGTGTAAGATGGATCCTGCTAATGTACTCGAATAACTATACTTTTCTCTGACCCCATCATTTGATTTGGGGATTTCATCAACTCGAATCACTTCGAGCGCGGTCAACGTCACCTACATGTTCAAATCTAAAGAAGTACAGCAACATGTTGATGCTGTTATAGCTGGTGTAGTGAAGTAGACTGAAATTGATGATAAAGATGTGACGAAGAAGACTAAAAATCACGAGGATGCGGTATTACAAATCCATTTTCTTACTTATTTTTTCATTGTTCATTTACTTTTTTTCAAGTCACATATCTAATTTAAGTATCATATGTTCGTGTTCAAATGTGACATGTCACATATTCAATTACAACGATCACATGTCACATATTTGGTTGCACATGTTACATGTCACAAGGTCACATATTTATATGCACAGGTCACAAGTCAAATTGTACAAGTCACATGTCATATATCTGCATGCACAAATCACAATTTATCTGCACTTGCACAATTGTGTCATATTATCCATGAAACACCTTTGATGCTTTGTGATTATGTAGGGATCACTTCTTTCTGTATCATCGTCTGGACTGCCAGTTAAGAGGCTCCCAGGCCGACAAGGGTACTACGGTCCCTATATGTTACAGGTGCACGAAAACAAAGTAAGCATTCAGATGCTATTGTCTTTTTTCACAACCATGATAAGCCAGCGGATGAGGCTGACATTGTTGCATTTAAGAATTAGTTCAACAGATGTTACAAACTAAGAAACAAGTATGTATGAGTCCAAATTTGTGTTATGTGATTTTTAAATAATATACAACTACATTCTTACTAATTTTCTCTTGTTAATTTTTGTTTTCAAGAAGAAATTTAACGATGCAGACAATGTCATTCGTCCTCCTTTTGTTATTGGCTCGTTCAATGTAGGAACCAAAACATGGTGACATAAGCTTATATGTTCAGAATCATCTTTGAGCAGCACTGTATGTTTCATTTATGAAATGACATGTTGCACAGGTCACAGGTCACATATTATATGCACGGGTCACATATCATTGGCTTATATTCGTAGTTCACAGGTCGCATACTTGTATGCCATGATCACATGTCACAGAATATGATCAGTCAAAGGTCGCATATTTGTGTGCACAAGTCACATGTCACTGATTTAAGTGTGCAGTTCACACTTATGTGCACAAGTCATAGGTCACAGATTTATATTCATAGGTCACAGGTTACAGACTTCGGTGCACATTTCACAGATCATATATTCCCATGCTCAGGTCACATATTAGTGTGCACATATCACAGCTTCACAATTCATTCTGTTTAGGTCAAATATCAATGCTGATCAACTTTCTTTATTATTTGGCAGCACATGGACATGTGTTTCTATTATTTATGGCAATTTGCAACAAAAAGTCAGCGTGCCAAATTGAGTGCTACCACGACCGACTCCTTGTTTCAGGTGAAGATAAAAAAACATATTTCCCTAATTCATGAAAGACTCGAATGTGATAATGACATATTCATATATTTTTTGAGTTGCCATAGGTGGTCAGTTAGAATTTAATTATCCTTGGACAGAAGTTGACTATGTGCTGCTGCCAATTATACCCACGAATCATGCCCATTGGATGCTTGGTTGTATTGACATAAGAGAGCATATGTTTTATGTATTCAATTCCAGCTACAAGACGTATCGAGATAAAATGGTGAATGTTGGGATTGAGCCATTTGCAAGAATTATTCCACATTTGATGACTTATTTGGGCATATGGAAAAGAACATCCGATGATGCTGATGATCCAATGAATATAACGGTATTGGTTGCTGATAACATCTGCATCAACATAATGGGTATAGCTGTGACTTCTTTTTTAATTACAGTCCATACCGTTATGCTTACATTCTCATTTCTGATATACAACTATTTTAATTGTTTTCAGTCACAATTGCAGCATCTTTATGAATAAGTTTACAGAGAACATGCTTCATAACGACATGAAGTCCATGCCAATGACGTTTGATGCAAGCCGAGCTAGGTTGGACATTGCTACATTACTCTTCAAACATAAGGACATCAAGAAGAACACAAAGCTGGTGAAGCCAAAGGAAGAGAGCATTCAAATAGAGTGATAGTACAATGTTAGTTTAATTTAGTGGCAAGTAGATGTGAAATGGTTTTCAATGTCAGAAATATGTAATATGAATATTTTAAATCATTTGTTGTCAATGTTACAGATGTGCATTTCACATTTGTCATATTTTGATTTACATGTTACAGTTAAAGTTGTATAGATTTTAAAGCAACAATTTTTTTTGTAATATTACGAACTAGTCACATGTATCTTATTTTGTGATATATGCTATAAATCATTTGTTAGAACTCTTACAGGTGAGAAACAAAAGTATAATATTTATTTTTGGTCACAAATATAAATATTTTCAATCAAGAATGTATGAATTCATAGATCACATATACCGTGACCACAGAGATGCACAAGTCACAAATAATTTTTATAATATCTGACGTCACAGATCACTGTTTGCAGTGCACATGTGTCACAGATATATCAATTAAGTCACATTGAAACATGCTACAAATGTGTTAAGTAGGTCACAAATAAAATGAAAATTTTATTTAAAAGTAATTATCATTTCTCACAATCACAATTTTCGAATGCATACGCGATAGAATAAGCTAAGTAATCAATGAAATAATGGGAAATACATCACGAATAGTGGTAACAATAAACTTCATGCTAGTTGTTTTGACATAACGGAATCAAGTTGGTGCACGTCCTACGATTGTGACCACTTCCTTGGCAACGTCCATATTTCATTGTTTATTTTCCCTTCAAGAAGATCTTTTTCTCTTTTTCGTCCTCTTTTGGCTAGGTGGTAATATGACTATGCTTTCTAATTCTTATGTCATAGTCCATTCATTTGGATTACTGAATGGATATAAAGAATCTTGGTATGCATTCATGGTCGCCGCTCATGTGTAAAAGTACGAACAATAATCATATGGATCTCCCTTCGTAGTTGCTATCACTGCAAAGTGTTTGGACACGATATCTAATCAACTTGAAGCATCTTACATGTGCATGTACGCTGCTCTATGTCAACAACAAATGTTGAGCCTCGTTCGTAATCGAAAATATTGTCGGATGGCAGAAGAAACCCTAATAGAGATAAAACCAACATGTCAGGTTACAGATTAAAAGTTCTGGTTCTTCAAATCTATGCTCATTTCTCTAATTAATTTCTCGAACTTAGTAGACAACTCCATGTAAGTGGTATTTGCAATGTCCCTATTCTTACAAACCTAAAATTGTATAGTTTGTCATAATGACTCCAACAAATCCACAATAGAATAATTTTTTACTGCTTTTGTGACCGTATTCACCGATTCCACTATATTAGACTTCATTGTGGAGTATCTGTTCGTCTATATGTAGAATCATGACCACCTTTCTAGTCCAATTCATTCTACAAAATACAAAACTTTGATAAGAAGTGAGATCCACAATAACCGAAATATTATTTAGTGATTGAAAGTAATATCTTACCAAGTATCCCCTAATCTTCAAGTTGATTTTGTCTAATTGTTGCATATTGTACTTGAACTCTGACAATGTGTATGCACGCATGGCTGTATTGAATGCTTGAGTTATGTTGTGACCTGATTTTCCGTGATAGGATATCAAGTTTTGTTGAAGATGGTATGTGCAAATCCCACGACAGGTTCATGGATAAATACGTTTAATTGCATTTTTTGATATTGTTGTTACGATCCGATACAAGGCATAGTCCTACCCTATTTCCATTAGCAGATTTCAAATTTTCTAAAAACTAAGTCCAGGATTTATCATTTTCATTATCTCCAATTCCAACTGCGAGTATGAATATGCTGTTATTCGCGTCTTGTGTACACGATGTGAATAGTGTACCCCCTTAGTGTCCATTCAAGTATGTTCCATCAACAACAAGGACAGGTCTACAATGGACCCATCCTCTAATTAATTTACCAAGTACCATGAAGCAGTACTTGCGTCTATTATGACTATCAACCTCTACTCCTGTAACCGTTCCTGGATTCGTCCGTTCAAGCATGTAAAAGTAGCTCGATAGTTGTCGAAATGAATCTTTAGGAACCCTGATCATTTTAAAAGCTTTTTCACGGGATCTCCAAGCTTTAACATAGCTCAAAGAAACTCCGTATATATGTAACATGTCATTACATATATTGTTGTGTGTGTATATAGTACGCGACGATATATACTTATACTTGATGAAAGAGGACACTACGGACGTTGACACTTTCCTATGAGATCGTAATACTATTTTTGAAGGCCATGTGTGACCATCACTAATCTTTCTAATTTTAAATAGATCTATTTTTCCCAACTTTGAAGATCTGCATATCCAACTACACTCATCATGTGAACACTTGATCGAACAACTAGAAATTCAATCATGTTTTATATGGCATAAAAACACATGCTCAATTTCAAAACCTCCTTATTACGAAACACCTTGCCATCTTCTACATTTCTAGCATTAGGAACGGATACAATCGTAACAACATGTTCATTAATGTGACCTAATGGTTCTACTATTGCTTCACATATATCAGATGCTGTTTCCTGCAACGAAAATAGTTCTCCTCTAGATTTTACATTATCTGCAACTGCCTTAACCGCTGGAAAACTTACACTATTGTCCAATTTCTGAATTTGTGAACTCAATATTTATGGGATATTTAGAAGGATCATGATCCATACTTTTTAGAGTCATGTACGGCAGAAGATTACTGTCAATAATTATGTTGATAGGAGGTAAATCAATTTTCAATTTGTAGTTCATCGTGACCGCCACCGTAGTAGGATCCAAATTGAATTATGTCATTACCGTGTCCACAAGCTTTACATACAAGAAATTACGATCGAGCAACACAACTGATGAATGTTCTCCATACATCAAGTAAACATGTACATAACCCATTCTGTTTTAATGCACAAGAAAAATGTTAGTGACAAATACCATTACAGACACAATTCGATTAGAAGCAGGTCATAGATAATTTTGGTCGCATAGACGTTCTGGTTTGCATTTCATAAAGTATTTCATAATATTTGATTATGACCTAGTTCACATTAGTATGACAAATTGCCCAACATGTATAACTGCTATCCAAAAAAAAGTCACAAAGATACATTTCGGTCACAAAGATAAATTTTGGTATATATACGAAATCATGGTCACATTGATAAATTTGAGTCACATAGATATTATGTGTTGCATTTCATAAATTGGCAGGTATCATTACATTAAATTTCACGCTACGCAGCTACTTCTGTTCACAATCCCACACACATTCGCGCTAAAGTATATATCTGGTATTGTTTTGAATCAATCCATGATTATTTCATAAAATGTGATTGACCAATTTTCTGTTACGATGAATATTTTCCCTTCCAATCAATTACGATCCAAAATAATGCAATATAAACACAGAAGTGTAACAGGGACACATAAAATTAGATATCGAATATATTACAGAGTGTAGAGATCCTTCAGCGAAAATGCTCTGGCTATTGAGTTCAATCGTCTGAATTTGGATTAGTTTTGACCTCCTTCTACAGATAATTTCCAATTGCAAGGAAGAATGGCATTGTTCTTGTTAGGATATATTTTGTAATTGGCGATTCTGTGAACAAAATGACCAACTTGAACAATTGTAGAAGTTTAGGGACTGAATTGTAAAGTTTCAGAGTTAATAGGTTAGCCTAGGGTTTGGGGTTTTATGTTTGGAATAAGAAGGACACGCCAGATTTTCACTAGCTGCTCGCCGGAGTGATGCTCTAGCGGATGCAACAGAGACTACCTCGCTCGACCTTCGCCTCACTATCGTTCGAGCGACAAACCCTTAGCTCGAGCGAAAGACCATCCTCGCTCTAGCGACATTTTTACAACCGACCCAATTTTCTATTTCCAAGATTTTTTCTTGGATTATTCAATCTAATTCGTCCAACCTATAAATACAGATGCTGCAGTTTCTATTGATGAGATTGAACACATAATATACTACAGAGATTACATCCTACACNCGCTCGACCTTCGCCTCACTATCGTTCGAGCGACAAACCCTTAGCTCGAGCGAAAGACCATCCTCGCTCTAGCGACATTTTTACAACCGACCCAATTTTCTATTTCCAAGATTTTTTCTTGGATTATTCAATCTAATTCGTCCAACCTATAAATACAGATGCTGCAGTTTCTATTGATGAGATTGAACACATAATATACTACAGAGATTACATCCTACACAAGATCAAAGTTCAATCCTTCCATTCTATGAGTGCTTTTCATTGAAAACATCAAATCATTCAAATCAAACATTAA
>CAIGRK010132604.1:0-10895 GCA_903798315.1 Fraxinus greggii
TTAAAAGGAGTTTACAAAGATAGTTTCGTACGCATGAAACTGGGAAGTTCAAATGTTTCATACATATGAAACATGGTACTCGGAGGGAAAATTATATGTAACTTGTCTCACATAGGAAGATTATAAAAGCAATGACCATCTTATATATGGTTACATTTTGAAAAGGTGAAATCATGTCTGGCATAGAGACTCTTTTCACGTACGCTCACAGGGGGTTGTAAATCAAGGATCGAAAGTGCACATCGGACCTTAAACTTTTACACAAGTACGTCCCGCGTACACAAATGTTGAATTGAATGGACCAAAAATTGGCCCCCAAGAGTGTCCACGTTTTACTTTTATTTTGTTTCCTCCACTGACCTTTGATATTCTAAAACTGTTGAAACTCCAATTTTATTGCCATTATAATTTGGAGTTAATGACATGTTCATGGAGAGATTAATTCTCCATTACATCCTATTTAAACAAGCAATTTTTCTACCAATCCTCACACGCAAAAGTACTCTCTACATATTCATTTTCCAGATTCCATTTTCTAATTTTCTATCTTTCCGTATTTTCGATTTCCATCTAAAGTCTTGATGATCAGTTCAGATATATATTTTGTTCGCCAGTGTAGAAATTCAGTGCTAAATTTCTACAAGTTTCTCCATTGTATCCTGAGAGACAGACTTTCGCATAATCGATAAACATTTACGGTGAGGAAACAAATCTGTTTTATGGACACTCAGTTTACAAAGGCCTCGATTTGTTGGTTTCTTCTCGTTTATAATTCAAAACTATTTTACCGATACAACAATTAATTCTTGAACAATTAATTTTATAACGAATTTTAAACAGATACGTATAAGAACAAAAATGTTGCTCAATTTATTAATGGTTGGTGTCAACTGTGTTATAACAACAGCCATTTAGTCACTCATCCATGGGCCATTAGACTATAATAAAGCTTAGTTTTCCACTATTCAACACACACAAAATTCCCAGATTTGGTATTCCCTGTCCGCATATTGTTCTAAACAGTTCCCATCTGCTTCGATATCATCCAAATCATATCAAATTCTTGCTGCTCGGTTCAGATACAGATTCAATTGCCTATGCAGAAATTCAATGCTAAATTTTTTAAGGTTTCTTCGTTTATCCTGGGAAACAAACGGTCGTAAAATCCCCAAGCAGTTATGGAGGGGGAGCAAATCTGTTTTAAGGACACTGTACTTAATTGTATAACTCCTGTAACTGTAGCCATTCATGGCCTATTACATTATGATAAAGCTTAGATTTCAACTATTGAACGGACACGAAACCACTGTTCTATACACACAAAATTTCAGATTCCATGTTTCCTGTAGGCATAGTATTTCTAGGTGTTCCCGTCTACTTCTAAATCTTCTAGTTCCTATCAAATTCATGGTGTTCGGTTCAAACATAAATTTTGTTCGTCGGTGTAGAAATTATGTGTTTAGTTTCTGCAATTTTCTCTGTTGTGTCCTGCGTGACGATGCTCGCAGAATCCATAAGCACTTACGGTGAGGAAGCAAATCTGTTTTAAGGACATCGTGTTTACAAAGGCCTCAATATGCTGATTTCTTACTGTTTGTAATTCAAAATTGTTTGTTGATTCACAATTAATTCATGTATGTTCTTTTTAGTGTATATATCAATCTGTATAATCTGCAATATAATATTCTATATTTAATTTTATAACCAATTTAAAATTTATTCTTATAGAAAAAAAGGTTGTTCAATTTATCTTTATTGAACTTCTCTTTTTATTAGTGTAAATAGTTGGTTAATGTGTTAATGGTTAGTGTTGAATGTATAATAAATCTAACTACAATCATTTATGTCACTCATTCATGGGCCGCTAAACCATAATAAAGTTAGTTTTCCACTATTCAACACACTCGAAATTCCTATATTCTATATTCCTTATTGGTATATTATTTCCAACAGTTTCGGTCTACTTCTAAATTTTCCAGTTCTCGTTAAATTCTTGGTGTTCGTTTAGATACAGATTCAATTTGTCGGCGTAAAAATTAAGTGCTTAAGCGCTTACGATGAGGGAACGAATTTGTTTTAAGGACAATGTGTTTACATAGGCGTTGATTTGTTGGTTTCTTCTTCTTTATAATTCGAAATAGTTTACTGATTCATCAGTTAAATCTTGTATGTTCTTTTTAGTATACATCAAACTGTATAATCTTCAATATTATAATTTTCTATTAATTTTATAACAAACTTCAAACAGATTCGCATAACAACCAGGTTGTTCAATTTATCTTCGTTAAAGAATTGTTTTTGATTTGGTCTCTAAGAAATTGTTACTAAATCAACTTACATGGATGTGTCCCTAACCCCTGTGTTTATTAGTGTTAATGGTTGGTGTTAAGTGTATAACACCCATAAAAGTCGTCATTCATGTCACTCATTCTTGGGCTATTAACTATATTAAAGCTTAGTTTTTCACTATTCAACACATGAAATTTCCAGATTCTATATTCCCTGTCTGCATACGATTTCCTGCATTTCCCGTCTGTTTTTAAATCTTCCAGTTTCTGTCAAATTCTTGGTGTTCGGTTTAGATACATATTCAGTTTGCCAGTGTAGAAATTCAGTGCTCAATTTTCTACAAGTTTCTCCAATATATCACTGAAGACAGATGCTCGCAAAATTCTTAAGCACTTACGGTGAGGGAGCGAATCTGTTTTGATATGAGGCTCGATTTGCTGGTTTCTTCCCTTTTGTAATTTTAAATAGTTTATAGATTCATCAGTTAATTCTTGTATGTTCTTCTTGATACACATCAAACTGTATAATCTGTAATTAATTTTATAGCAACTTAAAACAAATTCGTATAAGAGCAACAATGTTGTTCAATTTATTTTTATTAAAGAACTAATTTTGATTTGGGTAAACTGACTATTGAATAAACTAATATGGATGTGACTTAATCTCCTTTGTTTATTAGCGTTGACAGTTGGTGTTGAGTGTATAAAACCTATAACTACAGCAATTCATGTCACAAATTCATGGGCCATTAGATTAAAATATAGTTTAGTTTTCCACTGTTGAATGCACATGAAATTCTCAGATACCATGATCCCCATATGCAAATTACTTATAACAGTTCCCGTCTGCCTTTAAATTTTTCAGTTCCTGTCAAATTCTTGGTGTTTGTTCAAATACAGATTCAGTTCGCCGAAGTAGAAATTAAGCGATGAATTGCTATAGTTTTCTCCATTGTGTCAGGTGATAGATGTTCATAATCCTCAAGCATTTACGGTGAGGGACTGAATTTGTTTTAAGAACACTGTATTTACACAGGTCTCGATGTGCTGGTTTCTTTTCTTTTATAATTTGAATGATTCAGCAGTTAATTCTTGAATTTTTTTAGTGTATATCGAACTGTATAATCTGCAATATTATATTCAGCAATTAATTTTATAACAACTTAAAATAGATGTGTATCAAAGAACAGACAGTTAGTTCAATTTCTCTTTGTTAAAGACCTAATTTTATTTGGTTTTTTAGAAATGGATACAGAATCAACTAACGCGAATGTAAACCAAACTCCGTCGTTTGTTAGTGTTAATGGTTGGTGTTAATTGTATAACACTTGTAACTGCAGCCATTCATGTCAAACATTCATGGGCCATTAAATTATAATAAAGCTTCATTTTCTACTGTTGAACATACATGAAATTTCCTGATTCCATATTCTCTATTTACATATTATTTTCAGCAATTCCCATCCGCTTTTAGATCTTCGATTACTATCAAACTCTTTGTGTTCGGTTCATATATGATTTAGTTCGTCGGTGTAGGCATTCAGTGCTCAATTTCAGCAAGGTTCTTCATTGTATCCTGGAAGGGAGATGCTCGTAGAATCCTCAAACACTTACGATGAGGGAAGTGAATCTGTTTTAAGGACACTATTTCTACATAGGCCTCGGTGTGCTAGTTTTTTACCTTTTGTAATTTGAAATAGTTTGCTACTTTAGGAGTTGATTTTTGTATGTCCTTTTCAGTGTACATCAATCTGTTTATCTGTAATATTATATTATAGCAATTAATTTTATAATGAACTTAAAACAGATTCGTACAAGAACAAATAGTTGTTCAATTTGTCCTTGTTAAAGAGAATACTTTGAATTCATTTTTCAGAGATTGCTACTGTATAACTAACATGGATGTGACCCAAACTCCTATGCTTGTTGGTGTTAATGATTGGTTAATTGTTGGTTTTAAGTATAAAACACATGTAACTGTAACTCTTAATGTCACTCATTAAAATGGGCCATTAGATTATAATAAAGGTTAGTTTAGTATTTGACACAAATGAATTTTCAGATTCCATATTCTTTGTATGCATATTATTTTCAGGAATTCCCATCTGCTTCTAGAATTTCCAGTTAAGGTCAAATTCTTGGTGTTCTGTTCAGATACATATTAAGTTCGCCGATGTAGAAATTTTGTGCTCAATTACAGCAAGTTTTTCCATTGTATCTTGGGAGACAGACGCTCCTAAAATCCTTAAGCACTTACACTGAGGAAATAAATCCATTTTTAACGACACTGTGTTTACATAGGTTGACGTACCGATTCAGCAGTTAATTCCTGTATTTTCTTCTCAGTATACATCAATTTTGATAATCTGCAATATTATATTCTGCAATTAATTTATAATGAACTTAAAACAGATTTGTATAAGAACAAAGAGGTTGTTTGATTTATCTTTATTAAAGAATTGATTCAGATTTGGTTTTTCAGAAATGACTATTGAATCAACTAATATAGATGTGACCCAAACTCTTCTATTTATTAGTGTAATTGTTAGTTTTAAGTGTACAACATATATAACTACAGCCATTTATGTCACTTATTCATGGGTCATAAAACTATGATAAAGCTTAATTTTTCGTTATACAACAAACACGAAATTTCCTAATTCGATATTTTGTATGATTATTTCCAGCAATTCTCAACTACTTCTAAATCTTTCAGTTGCTATCAATTTCTTGGTTTTCAATTCAGATTAAGATTTAGTTCGTAAAATGTAGAAATTCAGTACTAAATTTCTACAGGTTTTTCCATTATCTCCTGGGAGCCGGATGCTCTCAGAATCCTCAAGCAATTACGGTGAGGAAGCGAATCTGTTTTAAGGCCAATATGTTTACACATGCCTCAATGTGCTAGTTTCTTCCCTTTTATAATTCGAAATAGTTTACCAATTCAGCAGTTAGATCATGTATGTTCTTTTTAGTGTACATAAAACAATAAAATCTGCAATATTGTATTCGGAAATTAATTTTACAAAGAACTTAAAACATATTCGTATAAGAAAAAATGACAGTTCAAATTATCTTTGTTAAAGAACTTATTTTTATTTGGTTTTTC
Source organism: Fraxinus greggii (assembly GCA_903798315.1). Taxonomy (NCBI): domain Eukaryota; kingdom Viridiplantae; phylum Streptophyta; class Magnoliopsida; order Lamiales; family Oleaceae; genus Fraxinus; species Fraxinus greggii. The sequence goes on from CAIGRK010132604.1 coordinate 5,398, forward strand.
AGAAATATCTACTTAATCAACTAGCATAGATGTTACCCAATCTCCTTTGTTTATTAGCTTAAATGGTTGGTGTTAAATGTATAAAACCTGTAACTGGAGCAATTCATGTCACTAATTGATGGGCCATTAAACTATAATAAATCTTAGTTTTCCACTATTCAACACACGAGAAATCCCGTATTCCATATTCCCTATCTGCATATTATTTCCAACATTTCTCATCTACTTTATACTGTATCAGTTCATCAGTGTAGAAACTAAGTGCTCAATTGCTATAGGCTTCTCCATTGTATCATGTAGACAGACGGAGAAACCTATAGCAATTGAGCAATTAGTTTCCACAAGCACTTACAGTGGGAGAGCTAATCTGTTTCAAGAACACCGTGTTTACACAAGTTTCGATTTGCTTGTTTCTTTCCTTTTGTAATTCGAAATAGTTTATCGATCCAGCAGTTAATTATGTATGTTCTTTTCAATATACATCAAATTGTATAATCTAAATTATAATATTCATCAAAAAGTGTTATAGTAAACTTAACAGATATTCGTATAAGAACAAACAGGTTCTTCAATTTTTATCTTTGCTTAAAAACTGATTCTGATTTCGATTTTCAGAAACGGCCGCTGAATCTACTAATATGGATGTGACCCAAACTCCTTTGTACATTAATGTTAACGGTTGATTAATGGTTAGTTTTAAGTGTGTAACACATGAAACTGCAACCATTCATGTTACTCATTCATGGGCAATTAGACTATAATAAAACTTAGTATTCCACCATTCAACACATATGAAATTTCCATATTCCTTATTCTCTGTCTGCGTATTATTTTCAACAATTCTCGTCTGCCTTCTAAATCTTACAGATGTTGTCAGGTTCTTGGTATTCGGTTTAGATACAAATTTAGTTAATTGATGTAGAAATTCAGTGCTCAATTTATGCAGGTTTCTCCATTTGTACCATGGGAAATAGAAGCTCGCGGAATCCACAAACACTTAAGATGAGGGAACGAATATGTTTTTTAAGGACAATGTGTGTAACACTAGCCTCGATTTACCGGTTTCTTCCTTTTTGTAATTCGAAGCCGTTCAATGATTCAACAATTAACTCCTGTATGTTCATTTCAGATTACTTCAAACTGTATAATTTGTAATATTATATTTCACAATTAATTTATTAAGAAACTTAAAATGGATTTGTATACAAATAGGTTGCTCAATTTATCGTTGATAAAGAACTGATTTTTATTTGGTCTTTCAAATATGGTTAAACAATCACCTAACATGGTTATGACCCAAACCCCTCTGTGTATTAGTGCTAATGTTTGGATTTAAATGTATAACGCATGTATCTGTAGCCATTCATGTCACTCATTCATGTGCCATTAGAATATAATAAAGTTTAGTTTTCCATAATTCAACACACACGATATTCCCTAATTCTGTATTCTCTTTCTGCATATTTTTTCTAGCAGTTGTCGTACGTTTCTAAATCTTTCAGTTACTCTCGAATTCTTCATGTTCGGTTCAGATTCAGTACGCCCGTGTAGAAATTCTTTGATAAGTTTCTACAGGTTTTTCCATTGCAACATGGGAGATAGATGCTCACAGAATCCTCAAGCATTCACGGTGAATGACCGAATCTATTTTAAGGACACTGTATTTACATAGGCCTCGATGTGCTGGCTTCTTTCCTTTTATTATTCGAAATAGTTTACCTATTCAGCAGTTAATTCCTGTATTTTTTTCAGTGTAATTCTATATAATCTCCAATGTTATATTCTACAATTAATTTTATAACAAACTTAAAATAGATTGGTATAAGAACAAATAGGTTGTTCCATCTACCTTTACTAAAGATTAATTTTTATTTTGTTTTTTAGAAATGACTACTGAATCAACTAACATGGATGTGGCCCAAACTCCTCCGTTTATTTGTGTCAATGATTGGAGTTAAATGTATAACAGTTGTAAATGTAGTCATTCTTGTCACTCATTCATGAGCTATTAAACTATAATAAAGCTTAGTTTTTCAATGTTCAGCACTCACGAAACCACTATTCAACACACAAAATTCCAGGTTCCACATTTCCTATCTGCATATTATTTCCAGCCATTCATTTCTGCTTCTAAATCTACCAGTTCCTGTCAAATTCTTGGTTATCGGTTCAGATACAGATTCAGAGAGCTGGTGTAGAAATTCTATGCTCAATTTCTATAAGTTTCTCCATTGTATCCTAGGGAACAGATGGCCGCAAAATTCTCAAGAGCTTAAGATAAGGAAGTGAATCTGTTTTAAGTACACTATGTTTGCACAAGCCTCGGTTAACTGATTTCTTCCCTCTTGTAATTCAAAATAGTTTACTAATTCAGCAGTTAATTCTTGTATGTTCTTTTCAGTGTACGTCTAATTGTATAATCTGCAATAGTGTGTTCTACAATTAATTTTATATTGAACTTAAATAAAATTTGTATAAGAGCAAACACGTTGTTCAATTTATCTTTGTTGCAGAACTAGTTTTAATTAGGCTTTTAAGAAATGGCTATTGAAACAACCCCCCTTTAACTGTTGAGCCTATTATTATTAGATGAGGTTATTTATGTAATTGTGTACATATCCATTCATTCATAAAGCGTGAGTTGCTATCCATTTCTGTATATATATACATGTGTAAGTTGAGAACAAAGGAATACAATTGAATTCATTTCCCAACTGAATTTTCCGCCACTTCCATTTCTCCTTCTTTTCTGTGCAACTCTTCATGGTATCAGAGCAATTAATTGAGATTTCCATGTAATGGCAAAAGATTCAAATGTTACAGTAGATTTACAAAGTCAGTATGATCACATAAATTCATCGGCGATTCATCTGTTGAAGAGATGGCTGCTGAAGACAGCAATTCGATTTTCAGCCGATTACTTTCAAATCCAGCTAGTCCCTATTATCTTCACCATGGAGATAATTCAGGAATGCAAATCATTTCAGTTGCCCTAACTGTAGACAACTATTCGACATGGAGTCGAGCTGTTATCATGGGTCTTAGTGTCAAAAACAAAGAAGGCTTTATCAATGGAAAAATAGAGAAGCCTTTTAAGGCTAATCCGCTGTTCAGTGCCTGGCGAACATGTAATCGCGTAGTTTCTTCCTGGATCATCAATTCCATCCCTAAGGAATTCTATCCTAGTGTAATGCATAAGGATTCTGCAAGTGAAATATGGATCGAGCTTCGTGATAGATACAGCCAAGGCAATAGCACACGTGTATATGAATTGAAGAAGGAGATTGCTTCTATCTCACAATAAAATGGTTCAATTAGCTCCTATTTTAATAGGTTTAAAGGACTTTGGGAAGAATTGGATAATTATAGGCCGGATATTAACAGTACTTCTAAAAACATGAGGATCGGGTTATGCAATTTTTAATGGGGCTAGATGATCAATTTTCTACTGTTAGAAGTCAAGTGTTGGTAATGGATCCATTGCCTTCATTAAACAAGGTATTTGTACTCATNGGAAGAATTGGATAATTATAGGCCGGATATTAACAGTACTTCTAAAAACATGAGGATCGGGTTATGCAATTTTTAATGGGGCTAGATGATCAATTTTCTACTGTTAGAAGTCAAGTGTTGGTAATGGATCCATTGCCTTCATTAAACAAGGTATTTGTACTCATTTTGTAAGATGAAAGGCATAAGGATGTTGCTGCTAAAAGGCAGCAACTTCAGCAGCAACACTTCGAGGCAGCTGCTTTTGTTGGTAAAATGATGAATGGACCAAATGGAAACCAGAGGTATAACTCATACAATTCATCTCAGAGGAAAGGTAAACCTATGTGCAGCTATTGCGGTATGTTAGGACATCTCAGAGGGAAGTGCTATAAACTCATAGGTTATCCTCCAGGTCATAAACTTGCTAAAGGCAAAATACTTATAGCTAATGCAGTGGCTCAAGTTCCTGCTGACAGAAAGACTGAGGTGGTTAGTTATGCTTTGGCTCTATCTACTGTGTTTGAGCCCCCAATCTTTTGATGAAGCATCCAAGCATCCCGAGTGGTGTCTTGCTATGGATTTTTACTGTAGCCTGTAAATGGGTGTATAAAGTTAAACTTCATTCAGATAGAATTGAGGAGAGAAAGAAAGCTCGCCTAGTTGCCAAAGGTTTTACTCGACAATCAGGCTTGGACTATAAGGAAACTTTTTCCCTTGTGGCAAAATTTGTAACTGTCAAAACCTTATTGGCTGTTACAACCCAATTACAGTGGCATTTACACCAGTTGGACATAAGTAATGCTTTCCTCCATGGTGATTTGCATGAAGAGGTGTACATGATGAAGCCTACGGGTTATGTGCAACAGGGGGAGAATGGAGAACGTCTCGTTTGCAAGTTAAACAAGTCCATCTATGGATTAAAACAGGCCTCAAGACAGTGGAATAATAAACTTATTTGATATATTCTGTCACGAGAATTTCAGCAATCAAAGGCAGATTATTCCTGGTTTAGCAAACATAATGGCAGCCATTCACTGTTTTATTAGTTTATGTAGATGATATTATAATTGGTGGAAATGATCTGTCATATGTTGAGCAATTCAAGGAGGAGTTAAATGATCAGTTCGAAAGCTGAGGGATTTGGGAATTCTTAAGGAGTTAAATGATCAGTTCAAAACGTGTTTTTAATGTCAAGAATGCAAAACTAAAATTAAAAATCATATTAAAAATTTTATCGTTCTCTTAGCACAAATAAATCTAGCCTAACATGGTGGAAAGAAGAAAATCAGAAAAACAGATGAAGAACGACATCACCCCAATTAATCTTCATTGAGTTTTCGTGTTCTGGAAGTTGATATTCACGCTCTTGCCTCTTTTTACTCTCAAAATTCTGATAAAATCTCTTCTCCCTCGTTGTTGGACGGTCCTAGGGTTTAAATACCCACACAAGATTTGTTTCCATAAGTATTTCAATCAAAATAGGAAACCAGAAATTCGCACCCAGAAAAACACTATACGGCCGCATAGTTATGTTGAATGCGATCACATAGAATAATAAATTTTCCCCTGAAATTCTCTGAAACCTTCTATGCTGACACAAGGATTTTAAACTATGCTACCGTATAGTTATATTGTTTTCCTGTTGGACATTTTTCAGTATTTTGGTCGTATCTTTCTCTCTCGATATTCGATTGAGGTGATTTAAAATACATTGAAAATCTAACTCAAAGGGATACAAATCTTCCAGAGGTATAATTTTTCAAATTCAAATGTTTCCTATGCCAAAAATGAGTCTCAAAATGAGACTGAAAATCGAAGCATAACTGTTTCGGCTGGAAGTTCATATGTGATAGTAATTCGACTATATTTCATTCATTTGGCTACATTTCTCATCCAATTGATGCCTAACACTCTCAAATCTTCATCGTGAGATCGACACAACTTTTCAGTATTTGTACTTGAGTCCTCAAACTTTGATTTTGCTTCATTTTAGCTCCTTTTCGCTC
>CAIGRK010132605.1:0-10641 GCA_903798315.1 Fraxinus greggii
AAAAGAAAAAAAAAAGAAAAAAGGAAAGAAGACATTTTAACAGCCAATTAGACGGAAATTGCATATTGGAATTAACCGTCAAACTGAGTTGAAACATTGAAGACTCCAAAACTCAGATACCAAGATGGTACAAGAGTAAAAGATTGGGATCTATATTGCAATTTTTTGTCTGTGTTTTACCCTAACTTGTATTGACTACCCTCTCAGGTACATGATCGCCGAATAGATCCGTCGATAATTTAGATTAACTTCAGGGGATAGTTTGCAGTGCAATTGATATAGGTCGACAGAGATATGGGCGGAGATGTGGGGAAGATGGTGGCAGTTGGCCTCGTTTGGGGTGCGACAAATGCCTTGATGCGTAAAGGCGCCATTATATGGGATCAAGCGCAGAAATCTACTCTGCAACCTAACAGGTCCCAGGTCCAGCACCCAGTTCTAAGTACCCTCAAGAATTGGCTCAAACTTCTATTGATTTGGCAGTACACTTTGCCTTTTCTAATAAATCTCTCAGCTTCAGTCTCTTTCTTTGCAATTTTGAGTGATACTCCCATTTCTTTAGCAGTCCCCGTAACAAATGCCACCACATTTGCTGCCACTGCAGTATTCGGGATTATCCTTGGAGAGGAGACGCTTATATTTCGGGCACTGTTTGGTACTTTTCTTATTGTTCTTGGTGTCTATATTTGTAGCATGTGATTATGGTTTGAAGAAATAAGTATAGATTATTGTAAATTTTTCGGATTTGGAGTGATGAATCAATGCGTGTGTTTTGGTTTCTGAAATAAATGAAAAAGAATTTATTTTTTTTGTTCTTTGTTATAGAAATTCTCTTTTTTGTTTCTATGAATACTGGGAAAATGACGAGGATATGATTTTATAACTTTCGCCCCCCCAAGGTTATAATTTCCTTCATGTTCTGTATATGATTAACCATTCTTTTGTTTTTTCGTCTATTTTTTTGGTCACTTGCTGCTTAATTCCTTACTTGTTCTGGATTTATTTGTTGCATACGATTTGTGGGTACCATATGTTTTGTGATTGTGCAAGATCATTCTTTTTTTGTTGATAGCCTCAAGATATGGAGCTTACTTAATTACTGGGATTGGAATTTTGTGCAATTTCATTTTAGCGTTTTGCGGAGAATATAGTCAATAATAGGAGACTGCAAGAAACTTTGTGTTTATACCCCTTTATCTAGTGCTTTCTATATGGGTGCTGGTGTCCTTAACTCTGTCTTCTCAGTATTTTATTGATTGTATATTTGATAGTTTATGCATGGAGCCATGTTGGTTTTTATTTTGTACACTATCAAGTTCACAAAAGTTTAAAAGAATAAAAGATGATTTTAATTTTGTGTTTAGTAACACAGGTCTTGTGTTTGTAACTAAGTTTTCCGTGACATTGAGGAGAATGAGTTATATTTCGGTGGAAAAACTTTTTCTTGAACGGGGAATAGATGATGTTCTGCCTTTTGTACTCAAACTATCAATGATGCAGTTTGAATGCGCAATATTAAAAATTATAGGAATCCAGGAGCTACTAGTTGTTACATAAAAGTGCGTGGTAAATTAACTCAAAACTGACTTTGACAGTTTTTAAATTGCCATGGTTTACATGTCTTCTATTTAATTATGAGAAAGTTTATTTAAAAAAAAATAAAATAAAATTAGATGCTTATATAGTTTGAATTACTTGTGTTTCATTTTATTTGGAAAATGTAAACCTCTTTGTTTTCAAGTTGAAAATTCGCTTCTGAAATTATTTTTCGGCACTGTGTATTATGGTTAAGAAAGTGTTCTTCAAAAGGAATGATGACCTATAGTTGTTCTTAAGTAAATGTATGGTTTTTGTGCTTCATAGGTGAAAGATTTTGAGTGAGATGGCTCATATTCTATGGTATTGTTAAGTACTTTCTATTAAGGTGCCAGGAACATGAAAAATTAATTTTTTAGTAGTTACCTAACAAATTTTTAAGATCAATCTCTGTATTTTTCAGTTCCACTATAATTTGACCTCGTCTTAAAATTAATTTCTAGTTAGTTACTTAGAATCCTAATTTATAATCACTATTAGTATGCAGCCTACGAATACTCATGTGATCCTTCAATTCCTATAAAGTTGATCATTATAAAAAATAGAGATTAATTGGTGCGTTTATCGATAGCGGGATTGTTCGAGATTTCGTTCTTCTCTTTCTAAACATTCTTCTCTTCTTTCGTCTTCTTTTGCAGCCTCTTGTGCTTCCTTCTCACAATTGCATCACTATAACTATTTCTCCAGTCATGAAATTAATTTATTGTAAAGACTATCCATTTCCAAAACGTAAAGACTAAAACCATTATTGTTTCCTTGAATTTCTTTTCCTCGCTACTGTTCATTAAACTGCAGCTCAGAAGCTGATTTTCTTCTCGTCTATTATCGGTTAATTGTACAACTCTTCTAACCCAATACACTTCCTGATTTTCAGCCTCATTCTGTAAATCCAATGTATAAATTTGGTCAACTTTATATTATAAATAAGATTTTTATGCATACTTTTCCCGCATTGTTTACCATGGCCAGAGCATCTTTTTACCATGTATGGTGGATTAATGAGCAAAGAAATTTTGGAGAAATGGTATGGACAAGAATGTGGGACGAGGTGAAGCAATTCATCATGCAACTTTCATTCTCCCAGTTACAACCATCCATTTTTTAGTTAATAAATTCTGGGCAATAGGATATGATGTTGAATAGTGCATAAGTTCGTTCTATAACCTTTGTACTCGTGAGTTTCAGTGGAATGTAAAACTTACTATTCCCATGTATAGATCAGGTTAAAGCCACGATATGCCTCTTGAATTTATTTTATTTTTTCTGAGACAAATTGAATATTTTAGTTATGCTTAATACAATAAGTGATGCTATTCAAGTAGGTTTCTAAATACAGGAAGATTTGACCATTTAAACGTGCTTGAAGAATTTAATGCAGAATAACCTTCTATAGGGTGCATATTCTAGCAATCAAGGGAGTGAATTTTGGAGACCTTCACTGATAAGAATGCATTATTCATTGATTTCAAAAGAAAATGAAAAGGAGTATTGTAGAAGTAGTGTTTTGATAATAATATCGGCAATCAAATTCTATTTAGGTGGGCCAGTGCCAGTGAAGGATTCCAGCCAAAGGAAGGAATTGTAAAACAAGGGGAAAACGAGTACCTACTACATTCGTGTTCAATGTAATGGGAAATTATGGTAATTGACTAATGATATGAAGTTGCAGCAATAATATTGTATCTGCAGATATTATGCGCGAACTTGTTCTATTGGTGGATTATTGAAAATGTGCAACTCAATTTCTTTCCTATGGAAGCCTTCAGTATCGTATTATATTGATCACGACTTTGTGAGAAGGTGGAAGAATGTGGTTACAACAGCAGATATTCCTTCAAACTTAGCAATCTTAAGATTAAGTTTATTCCTATGAAGGATTCAACACCATTGAAGCTTAGTCAGTTGCAAGTCGTCCTCCCTGTCTCTTGGAGCAGTCTGTCTTGACGGTTTGAGTTTTGCTAGCAGGGGAGAATGGATGCTGAATTCTTAATTGGTTAGACTAACATGAGATATGGAATCTGACATGGAAGATGACCATAAAGAGTCCAACTTGCTGCATATATGGCTCAACTTTGAAAAGTTTTACAAGTAAATAAGTAAGTTTTAGAAGAAATAAATTGTATTTATTTGTCAAAATTAGTTGTGTGCTTTCTTTTCCACGGATATACGCTTGATAGCCGAACCAGGAAATCTTAGTGTTATTCTCAAGTTTGCCCTGCATTACTGATTTCTTGGGATTTGGAGGTTAGCATAAACTATACTTCAAAAGAAAAATATAATGAATGCTAATAGATGAACCAGTGAAGATAATATCTGGAATGGATCTATTGTCTGTGAAACTGTTCATGCAGTTTGTGTACAACAGATTTAATCTAGACAAAACTAAAGATTCATAGGAAAGGAAGTTTTTTACTCTATGTGCACCCACATTCCTCGGCTTGGCACTCCACGATGAACAACAAAGAGAAGATAGTAGCCAGGAGGAGCAAGCTTCCCTGATGGGGGTGCAACCACAGTGATTAGTCGTTTTGTCACTTGCTTGAGCCCCAAAATAAGCAATCTTTGGTTCTGGGAGTAGCCATGGGTGGTGAATGGTGGTGAGTACATAGTCACCTTAATATCAGACTGATCAATTTGTGCATATGATCTGATCCGCACTATGAATTCACGTCTGTACTTGAGATTTTTGTCTGAAAGGACCTCTAGTATCTGTGGTCTATATTGCTGAAGCTCAGGAGCCAGATATGGTGGTGAGAATTTCTCGACGGTCAATTCAGTAGGATAAATCATTTCGGGATTGTCTTTTTTGTTGAATTTATAGTATTCGTTGGTGTTGCTTCCGGCTATAAGGATTTGCCCATCAGGTAAAACTGCAGAAATTGAATGGTACATACGAGGTATGTTTGTTGGTGATAATTCCTTGAATCTTTTACCCTTAACTTTGTTGGGACTATAGAGTACAGGTGTGAGATTCGGAGTTTCTGCAGCATCCCATGCTGCAGTACCTGCCTTTGCACCGTTGGTTATGAGTACATCTCCAGTTGGAAGAAGCAGCAAGTCGCCCATGGTTCGTGGTGATGGCATATCCTCTTTCTCCCACTGAGCTCCTTGTTTAGTGAGGCTTAGCCTTCCACAGTCTTTAAATGCAGGGAAGAATTTTCTTGGCGGAAACTCTGAAAACTTGAATGCATCACGCATGTTGCCACCGCAGACAATCACTTCAACATCAACGTTTTCTGGTTTTTCTACATTGAGATTGATCGGGAGTAGTGCCGACATTCCTGAAGCCGGGTAGTTCCTGGAACCGCCGACCAAGTCAGGGAGGTTGCGAATGGTTTCTCCGGTGTAAGGGTTGAGGATGATAGATTTGTAGTTTGCAAATACAAAAATGTTCCCATCTGGGAGTAGATTAACAAATGGGTAGAGATTATTCTCTTTCTCATCCTGTGTTTCTTCAAGGAGGGGTAGGCCAAATTGTTGAATTGGAAAATTCAGTTTATCTGATGGAATTATTTCGTAGTTGTGTGCGGCACGACCACCGACCACAACAAAGCTACCGTTTTCCAGCAGAATTTGTGTAGCATACCTACAATACAAGTCCACAAAATTTCCTAATATGTAACATCGGATAAAATCTTACAATGTAATAAATAAGATTTTAACTTATTTTCGTTTACCATCTATTGGCTGAAAGTGCTCCCGGCTTCTCTTGAAACTCGAAGTCTCTGAATGGATTGAAAATTCTGAGGGTTCGAAATCCTTCTTGATTACCACCTGTGCTGACTAGGGCTCCATCTGGTGACATACCTCCTGTCGAGCACCATGGATCATATTCCACCTGAAAAATTAAACCATTGGAAGTTATGATTAATTTACAGAGAAGTCTCTTGGGGTCACACGTAGGGGTGATAAATGTTCTATATATATTATTAAGAAATGTATTAGCAAAAGAATATCACGGAAATAATGATATTTCGAAAGATATTACTTAGTATGATTGGAGCTAGACAACATTATTCTTCGAAAATGTTAGGTTTTCTACTTTGTATGCCATATTTTATTGCATTAATAAAGCCATTCATGCATGCAAAGGAATGAAGAAACCAAACCTTCATGGTTCTGACTTGGGCTGTCTCTATATCGTACTCAATGGCATGAGCAGTGCAGTCGAGTCCTTTATCACCCTGTCTCCCTCCTACGAGACGACGGCACGCTGGAGGATTGGCCAGGATGTCCGATCTACCTAGGTTCACGGTATCGTACCAAACAGCCTTGTTATTTGGCAACAATTGTACGTGCATGGCTGCAACACCAGAATTTGGATTGTCCACCTTCCATGAACCTAGGAAGTTTGTCTCAAAATCCGGTTTTGGCTCGATTTTGGTGGTAGGTGCGGCCGAATCTTCGGGTTCTTTTCGTGGTTGGTCGTGGTTGCCAAACCATGGGAACGAGAATGGGAACGGGAACAGGAATGGGAATCCATGTTCATCTCTAGGCCAATTTTTGTTTCCTTCCCCATCCTTTTCGTCTCCATTGTCGTAGTACGGACCCGATTCGTCATCCTGATTATCGGATCCATATCCACCTTTTCCGGTGGTGATACCACCATAAGCTGCATGGACATTGATTGGTTTTCCTTCCTCAACAGGATTGAGAGAAGAAAGCCTCGCGAAAACGCATGCGAAAAGGACTGGAAGAAGAACAATTATTTTGCCCAGATTAGACATGAAGAGCTCAAATCCTTCCAAAAAATTTGGGGGCTTTGTCCTTGAAATGTTTTCTCAATGTTTATGTACTTTTATACATGCAATGAGCAACCGAATTGAATATTAGAGCGGAAATTCAGGTGAGAAACTTGAGAAAATGACCAAATAGGGGTGTGTAATATCAAGAATACCTTAAAATTGTGAAATATATACTTTGATACTGAACAAAGATATAAAAAGGACAAAAAATATAAAATAAATAAAATTAAAAAAGTAATTAATATGGGACATATGAAAAATAGTATCTATATTATTCTTCTCAAATGACAACGTTGATTTTAATTTGGGTGTGGCTATATTCGCGTTATAGTTTTTGGAAGATTGCATTAAAGGTCCCAAATATATACTCATTGATGTACTTATATTATCGACTTTTTCTCATCGCATTTTTATTTCTAACTTTCAATTAGTTAGCACATTTAGTGTTGATTTTCGTCCAAAAAATCTATTAAAAGGAAGTAAAAAAGATTTATCTGTCCTTCATATTTTTCAAAAATAAGTGAAAAAAAATAAATAAAAAAGTACGACTAAATATTTGCCATTTTATTTAAACTAAGCTAATAGAATATTTGGACACAGAGTGTTAATAGGTATAATATGTACAATTTAATGAAAGACTGAGGATTAGAATACGACGAAAAAAGATGGAAAATTAAGCGTAAAGATAAATATTAGAAACCTTTAATCAATTAAAATGTGTAATGTTTTTAATGTTTTATCATTGTATTAATGCCAAGTTCTCAGGTTTTTTTTTTTAAAATTGTGTCTATATTTTCTATTTGCACAGAAAATATATAATCTTTTTATTTTCTCTGTGTTTTCATTTTGGCTTTGATGTTATTTTGATGAAAAGGAAGGGCATAATTAATATTCTAACTCTCAATTATTGGGAATAGCAAATACATCGCCTAAACTTCCAAGTGTGAGGATCAGAGAGACAGAACTTGCTCCGCTCAGTTTTAACAGATTCAAGATCTTGTCAATTCTATTTGTTTTCAATCCCATTCATAGGCCAAATAAAAACAAATCTTTAGCTTTAGGTTGTTTCATTCTTATTTTCCAATTTCCAAATTTATAGAAATTTTGAATGCATTAATTTCTTTCTTAAAATAGCATGTTTTAATATAGGTTCATTATAATGTCGAGATTTTAAATGTTGAATTTATCTTTACTGTCGGAGAGTTTTTTTCATTATCATTATTTTGATAGCTTAGTCTTTTAGACCCGATGTATGAAGTCAATACCATTCATTTAGATTTTAGAATGAATAATCACATCGAATTTAGAGGTGAGACATGACCTACAACCCTTATTACCCACGTGAAAAATGAACATTTTCAAGAATCTAATTTAAAATCTATGATTGCCCAAAAGAAGAATGAAAAATCACAAATTCCCATGTATTTCACTTGAAGGTGAGAGAAATATCTCTTATTTTTCGAAAAATATAATTATATATTCTGCTCATTGTCAAAGATATTTTTAAAATTTTTTTTTTTCCAAATAATTTTCAACTAGATAAACTATATGATCCATAATTTTCCCTACTTTTTTTAATCACATAATAATAATAATAATAATAATAATAATAATAATAATAATAGTATTCTTCCTTTAAAAAGTATGTGCCAACAAGCTTATTATTGAGAACCGGGCCATATAATAAAGAAGAGAAAATAAGAACAATATGAAAAATAATGAATCACACAAGAATACAGTATTTATGTGGAAGAGAAGGAGAATTTAAATATATTAAGAAATTAAAATTATTTTACAATATTTGATACTTTCAATCTAAGTTTAAACAATTATCTCAAGTTTCTAATGTATCTACAACAATGTTTTTATTATTAGTCGAGCATTTGAAAAGCCTACACTACATGAAGTATATATATGAGCTCAATCTTGAAGTTATGGATGAAGTAGAACACAAAAAAAACGGCTAAATCAACTAGGAAACAAATAGTTCATGTCAGGTGGCGATGCGACATTGGCACGTCGTTATCAAACAGCTTCTTGGGGCGCCTCGGCACCTACTGCCTCTCTTCTTGCACTCCTTTTGGTGCCTAGGCGCCCCACTTCAGACTTAATGCTTCCAAAAACTATCTTATCCATTTCAAAATCTTTTTCCTAATTGAACTCCTAATTTTTGATGAAATTTGATCCCTTATCAATCCAAACTTCTAAATCAAAATTATCTAGACTTCCTCCATGAATCAAACTTCCAAATCACATGAAATTTGAGTCACAACACAACAAATTCCATTTTGGCACAAATTTCATAGCAATGAATTAAGTCTTTACTATTCAAATCATTCTCCATCTCTTCCATCATACATATTTTGCGCATCCCATGCTACTTCTGGGCATATTCAGTGACTATGAACGAAATTCAAGTCCTGCTTACCAGCAGAACTACTTTGCACACCAAACCTACTTGAATCATCTGGTTTACTACCACCTCCAGTAGAGTTACCAAACCTGCTCGAATTATCACAAGCAACACAATCACAACCAACTCTAAGTTACTGCTTATCAAACCATAAGCTGCAGTGACGGTTGAACCTTCCAAAACATAGAACCGGGACTTCTCCACCTTTTTAACACAACCCTAGCACCGTTGCTAACTTTCAGAACTTCACCTCCACTGGTATATTTGTACCCTTTTGAATCAAAGTGATTAAGTAGATAATATTTTTGTTTAAACCTGAAACATACAATTGTTATAATCTTCATATTAGCTCTATTTATTGTACAATGTTAAGTTTTATTTAACTAAATTTAATTATTTGAATTAATTCTATCCAATTCTAGTATATACTAGATTATTCGACCTCTTTTTTCCACATATTTATTTCAAATGGATTACAAAAGATTGTTAGAAACTATTGACTTCAATCAAATCTTTAGCGCTTCCAACACAACTGAAACTACGCCAATATATCATTGTTTCAATTGTCTAAATAACGTTCCAATTCCTTCTGATGTGGGTGATGATCAATGGAGCACCAATCTAATTGATTTGGATGATATTGAAGAAGGTGATGAAATGGTGACAAGAGGTTTACGTAGTAAACCACAAACGAAAAAATAATCGACTAAATGTTAAGAACGCTTCAAATTGGTTGTTAGGGGTGCAGTAGTAGACAGAAATTCAGAGCATAGACAGAAATTCAGAGCATAAAACACAATATAAATAAGGCAAAGAGAGGTTAGTTTGGCAAAAGGTTATCGACACGGCCAATCTAAATAGAAACTGCAAAATATAATATGTTAAACAGGATATTTGGAAACTATCAGGCTCAACTAGAATTTGGTTCTCTTGATGTACAAGTTGTCGATGTTAACAACTGTGCCTATTAACAATAGACAATGTGAGAAGGTATTACGGTGTTCCTAGCTAGTTGTGAGTTTTCACTCGACGTAGTGAAAAATGTTCACCTCATAAATTTCATATAAAAATGTCTTCAAGCCATGGACAAATCTTATTCTAAACACTTTTTTCCCCATTCATATGCTATTAATTTATACAATAAAAAGAAAACAGAATAATAAGTGATTTATTTAATTTTCCTTTTTTTTTTTTCATTTACAGCTGACTTTTGGTCAGGTAATAATCATAAAGGTAATATAGCTACTAATGCATACAATATAGATAAACAGTGGATAATGTATGAAAAAAATTATTGCGTTTAAAGTAATTGAATATCCTCACAATGGAGAAAATACATTTAATGTTTTAATTAACATTATTAGATAATTTAATTTTGAAAATAAATTACGTAATTTTACATTTGATAATGCGTCTATCAACACGGTAGTAATTGGAAATTTAGCTGGACAACATAACCTCAACTTTGATAGTATACAATTTCATGTTCATTGTGTTTGTCACATTTTTAATTTAATCGTCAAAGATGGGCTAAACTTCACAGAAGAACATTTAGAAAAAAAAAAAAAAGTATGTTCTAACTTTTTTACAATCTCTGTTGATAGGACAAAAATATTTGATGATTTATGTATAGAAAATTGACTAAAAGGAAGAACATTTATCACATATATGAGACATAAATAGAACTCATCTTATGGTATATTATCGTGAAGGCTAAGAAAATTTAATTATTGTTTATTATAAAACTGACATCAAACGTCTGCAAGGTTTAGGGATCGCAATGCTATAGACATGCAATCAGGGATTGACACAGACTTTTTATATTAGGGTGCACAATCAAACTTTCAAAAAGTCACAAAAAATTAAAGTAAGAGATATTTTATTACA
>CAIGRK010132641.1:0-26629 GCA_903798315.1 Fraxinus greggii
AAACCCACAATTAACGGGATACGCACGTCATTTAATTTAAAGATTAATTATTTAATTAAAATGATAAAAACCTGAGAAATGAAAAAAAAAAGTGAAAACCTAACTTTTTAAAATGTGAAAGAAAAGACCTGATTTCATGTAATTTCCACAATTGTTATTTATCGATTATCATAATGGAGAGTAAGAGTTGAGATTATTTTGTCATTTGTGATATTTAATTTGGCAATTCTTTGGAAATTGTTATTCATCAAATAATTTTAGAAACTTTACATATTGAAATGCATTAATTATTTTAAGTCCCACTTTTTGACGAAATAATATTTGGTTTATAAACTTTTATTAGGGCAAATGATACTTCATTCGTCTCATAAAAATAGACTTGTCTTTTATTTTCGTTCTTCTCAAATTATATGTTACTTTTCTAATTATGAGTATAGTTGTTTTCTTAATTTTTTTATATGTTCATATTTTTGGACCTGTTTGAGCCCCTTTTTATGTAGAATGTATTTTTGAATAATAAATTGGTGGGTAATATGTAGTTAAAAATGAAGAAATTTTTTTGGATTGTGTGTAATAATATTTTATTAAAAAATATGTGGTTAAAAAGAAAGGAATAGAAACATGTATTTTGAAAAAAAAAATGAGAATAAATCAAGATCTTAATGTGTATTTTTATCAATAAATATGAACTACTTATATTTAAATCATTATTTAATGCATGATATATAAAAAATAAGAACAAAAATTATTATTCCAGCTATATTAATTACGTTTTCTTAATCTATTTGAAAATTATTATTATTATTATTAATGCTCTGATTATCCAGTCAATAATTTGTTGACTTGTGAACGTCAACGAAACCGTATGCTAATTATCTAGACCAATATAATAAAAATCATAAATTTAGATAGGATATAGAGATTAGTTCTATAATTTGTATGATTGATTTATGATTTCTTTTTTTCTTTGGTGAATGCATTTATATATGCTATATAGTGAATTTACTTGTTTATGTAGAATTGGTTCTGATCGGCATGGATATATATTCAATCGAATATACATGTCAAATAATGTCGATGCTTGATATATAAAGTTAATCAACACTTCAAATCATATTTTTCGCTGCCCAAATTCGAGCAATTAACTCGAAAACCGTCGTTCTTAGTACACTTTCCTTTATGCGCATCATGGTAAGCATTAATATTTAAAAACATCAACATAAGAAAAATCACAATATTAAGCATTCTATGCATGAGTTTCTAACTAGTATCTAACCAAATTACACCATTACATAATTCCTTTATAAATTTCAGTCCGTAAGGGTGGGAATGATTGAGTCGAAATGACTCAACATTTAAACACAGGAGCTTGGCTTAACCTTATAGAAGAACATAGCTCAATTCATATTCCACAAATTAGGCTCGATTCGACTCTTTAGTTCGTGGGCTCAGGAGCCGGTCTAATCATCCATGAGCCCATGAAACGACTTATTTTTTTTAAATAAAAATAATAAATAAGTAAAAATTGATTCATTTCATGAACTCAAAGCGAGCTTGACTTATTTGATGACTCGTCTCAATATATTGAAGACAAACCTTGCCAATGCCACCCCTATCTCAAAGGTCACAAGTACAATTGACGACAAAATTTACGGGGAAAATTGTAGTAGGGGTCCCTAATTTTTTTATTTATTAGCAAACTTTACCCTAATATTCATTTTATGTTAAAGAAGGTCTCTAACATTTTATAAATATATAGATGGGGTCCCCAAAACACTGTTAGTCGACTTGAAAAATTAAAAAATCAGGTATATTGACTCTTTTAAGGATGAGCAATTTCGTCCGGTCAGTATTTCTTGAAACTTGTGCACATTTTATTGAATTTTTTCATTTTTTTCCCTTGATGACACTGATTTCAAAGCTTTAGCAAAACCACTCATGGCTCCATAGCCCTTTAAACTGAATCCCAAACAGCCCAACAAACCTTGTCTATACGGAAGAAATGTCTTCTTCCTCATCTCCCTTACTTGTGCCCTATTTACAGTGTAACTCAATTGATTAGGTGATGGTGGCACCCTTCTTTTACCAATCCCATTTACTGCCCTATTTTTCACCACATTTTAACTTTTTTTGTGGCTCCGATGTTGGAATTTACTAGATCTGGTGCTGAATTTGCTTTTTCAGTTAACGGGATTTGGGATTGGAATTGGGCTTTTCAAATTTCTTATCTTTGACAGGTAAAAATGATGAGTTCCGAAATTTATGCTAATTGTTTTTACTTTCACTTTTGCTCCTGTATAAGAACTCCTTCAAGAAAACCCATCTCCTTGAGCTCATCCCAAATGAAGAAGACCTCGAGGAAGATCCAGATCCACACGACGTCGTATCTTTCGACCCCGCTGCCTCTTCTATGTTCTTACACTCTTTATTTTCCCTCGTTGTCTCATCATCACGTGTATCGTCATTTTCATGATCTACAAGTAACGTCATTCTCAAAGGGGACATAGATCTAGTCCTCTTCCGCAATGATCCAGCCCGCAATTTCGATTCCCTTCTGCGAACAAATTTCTTCTCAATATCATTGAGCTCATAATAAATATTATTCAACAATCTGGAGGGTAATATACAGTGATTTGAATAGTATCAAATGAAAAATACTGATTTGACGAAATTGTCCCTCCTTAAAAGGGTTAATATACCTGATTTTTTAATTTTTCTAGTCATCCGATGGTGTTTTGGGATCCCATCTGCATATTTATGAAATGTCAGAGATTTTTTGGGCATAAAATGAAGATTAAAGTAAAGTTTGCAAAAAATAAAAAAATTAGGTACTGCTGTTGCAATTTTTCTAATTTTACTTTAAACCGTCAACTGTCAGTTAGTTCCGGTTAATTACAATCCTTTAAAGGCTTTGACATTTTCCAGGAGTCTAATCCCCATGCCACTCGCTACCACTGCACGCCACGTCAATTTATAAAGCCCTAGTTTTTTACAAAGCAGCACAAGCGAGCGAGTAGCTTTCATTACTGTACTTCCACGAGTAATACAAAATTTTAAACAATTTATTACCCAAAAACGGCGCCACCGCCTGAAAAATTTACACGCTGCTTGCTTTTATTTGCGAAAATAGTTACTTTTCTGAAAAAAATTGCCTAATAGGCCATCTGTCTAATCACTATATCTATAGTAGCTGAAAAGTTCATTTATAAACCCTAATTTTCTTCATTGTGATACTGCAATTTCAACTCTAAATGAGGTTTTAAGAATCTTCTTGAAGAAAAAATGGCTTTTAAAAATCTCGTTAAATGTATATAAGGTATTCTTCCTCTCGCTGCTCTGTAATTTTTAATCTTAGACGTGGTTATTTAGTATATCTTGAATTTTTCGAACTTGATTTCTTCTAGCTCTTTTTTTTCCCCTGTTATATTTGCCCCTTTGCTTTATGTGGGTTCTCGTGCGTTTGTAATTTACTTGGTTTATTTTTTCTGGGAGTGAAAACCCTAGAAAAAATTGTTGTGGACTTTTAGTTTACTTGTACTGTTATTTATTTGGTTTCCTTTCGGGTTATTATAACTACAGTGGTAATAGGAAGAATTGTTGGAGAAGTGTTTTTTGTTGGCGTTTCGTAAACTTGGGTTTTCTACAGAAATGGCAACTTCTCAAGAAATTGAAGCGGCTAGAAAAATTCTTGCTGGTTCTTCTGCAGAAATAGCCGAGTCTTCTGTAGTGCAAATGGGCGATTCAGATTCTAAACAGGAAGGGAACTGGGGTTCCCGTTCTGAACCGGAAGAGAACCTGTTAAAGCAATTCAGTTCTTCTGATTTGAACAGAAATGATGATTCAGTTGTTACAGTTACCAAGCATGCTGTTGAGACGGAAACTGTTGTGGAGACTAGTTTTGAGAAGTTGGAATCTGATTTAGGTGTTGAGAAGGATGAAGAAAATGGAGTTGAGAATATTAATAATGCATCTAATGTTGACGCGACTAATTCTGTTAATCTTGGAGTTTATGATTCTGGTTCTTCAGATGATGCTGATGCCAGGGAGAAAAGATGTGAAAATAAAGACGGGGAGGGCTCCAGTGCAGAGAATGTAGTAGTTTTGGGTAGTGATTATAAACAATTGAATGGCACTGTTACTGGTATGGACAAAAATGCAGGACAAACTGCGGAAGAAATGGGGAAAGTGGGTGTTGATGGGAATACTGAAATTGTGGTTGCTGATAATGAAAAAATGGAGAATGAAGAAAAATTGGTGGGTCAGGAGCATGGATTTCGTGTAGGAGATCTTGTTTGGGGTAAAATTAGAAGTCATCCGTGGTGGCCTGGACAAATTCATAATCCATTGGATGCTTCAGAATTTGCAGAGAAGCATGGCCATTCTGGTCAGGCTGGTCGTCTCTTGGTAGCCTTTTTTGGAGATGGTTCTTGTGCTTGGTGCTTGCCATCTCAGCTAATACCTTTTGTGGAGAACTTTGAAGAGACATCGAAGGACAGTAGTTCTAAGAGCTTTCTCAATGCTGTTCAAAGGGCTGTTGATGAGGTTGGTAGACTTTTGGAGTCAAAGATGACATGTAAATGTATACCCGAGGAGCGTAAAGCTGGACTTTCTCGGCCGCTGGTGGCAAATGTTGGAATTAAAGACGGAGTTCTCGTGCCAGAGGTCGATATTGGTAGGCTTTCAACTCCTACATATGAACCTGCAGAATTACTTGCGAGAGTGAGAAGCATTGCAGTAGCTGTTTCTGTTGGCAGTATGATAGAGTTTGCAGTTTTGAAGAGTTGGCTTTCTGCCTTTAATCGCTCAAAAGGTGGTGGGTGTTTGCCTGAATATTGCGAACCCCAAGAAATTGAAGGTCTGGAAGACAATAGTAAAAATGTGATTGAAAATAAAAGTAACAATGTGGATGATGAGGTCATGATTGATTTTAGTGTTCCAATTGAAGTCCCTATTGGTCCACTTGAAGATGATTCCTCCGCTTCACCCACAGAAGGTACTGGGAATTCCGCTGCTCCTTCAAACGGGAGGAAGCAGAAAAGTGTTGCTGAACTTATGAAAGAAAACCCGGAAGTTAAACCAAAGATTAAGAAGAGAACTACAGTCACAGAAGGAACAGATTCCGGCAAGTCCAAATCTGCCAAGAAGAGGAAGGGTAATGACATGGGCGTAGAGGATGAAGACAATGGTGGAGCTTCTTCAACGCGGAAGAAGATTGTTGGGAAGAGGAACGCTGCAATTTCTGAATCCTCTAAAATCTCAGAGAATAAGGTTTCAAATGCTGCAAGTGACGATGTAGGCATGGAGATGAAAAATGAAGATCCTTTGTTAAGCAGACCAAAGGAAAATAATACTTTTGCTGAGGGAAATGTCACTGGAGAAGCTGTAGAGGGATCTGAAACTGTATCTTCTCCGAGGGAAAGGAAGAAGAGCAAGTACCTATCTCCTCCTTACACAAACCTAAATTGGAGGGAAGGAAGCTCAAGCTTTAAGAAAGGATCAGAAATTGAAACAGAGAAAATTACCAAGATAGCTCAGGTGGAAGATGTACATGTGGAGAAACTGCCTGACAAACAGCAGAAAGGACTTGACACATATGGTAATGTGAGCGAGGCAGGCGAGGATACAGAGAAGACAGCATTTACTTCTGCAGTGGATGTTAGTGTTACTGATATGTTATCTGAGATTCAGTTTGCAGCTGTTGATCATGTTTACTTGACCAAGAAGAGTTATCTTAATGAAGTCTTGAAATTTACTTCTGCATTCAGGAGTTCAATCTATTTACAGGGATCGGACTACAAGATTTTTCATAAATGCCAATCAGGTCGGAAAAGAAAATCACTGCACTCTCAGCCAGATAATCTAGGAAATGATCTTACTCAGAAAAAGGCCAGATCTTCCGAGCCGAAAAGTGCCAAGGCCAGGAACCAAAAGCAAGTAGTGAAGTCTGATACAACCAGGCCCAGAAAAGCTGATGGGATTTCTGGCTCAAAAACAAGTTCTCGTAAGGCCGAGAGAAAAACCTCATCAACATCCCTCATTTTGACATTTTCCTCTGGATTCACTTTGCCATCGAAGGAGGATATTGTTCAGCTGTTTGGTAGGTTTGGGAGTCTGAATGAAACAGAAACTTGCTTGGTGCCAGATTCTCAGTTTGTGAAGGTTGTGTACATGAATGATCGTGATGCAAAAGAAGCCTTCAGATCCTCCATAAACCAAAGTCCGTTCCCTGGCCAGAGTGTCAACTATACGCTGCAGCATTCTTCGGCTGGTTCAACGCTTCATGGTTCTCATACAAAAATCTCGTCTCCCATTAAGCGAACCTCGGAGAAGCCAGACTCATCCCAGCATGCAGAGGGCGAGTTGCCTGATGTTGGCATCATCAGGGAGAAACTCGAGACTATGGAAGCAATGCTGGAAAACTGCAGTGACAAAATTTCACCCTCGGACAAATCCTGCTTGAAGGATGAGCTTAAATCCCTCTTGGAGAAAGTAGAAACATCTGTGGAAAAGGTTAAAAGAGTGGTTGAGAATACATCATCGCATAAGTTCTAAGTATGATGAGGCTTAGGTTAATCTACAGATTTGACCTGTTCATGTAGCTTTTTGTTCTTTAGTCTACTGTTGTCGTGAACTAATGCCATCTCTCTCTTCGGTTTCTTGTATGATACTAGTTGGAGAATAAGCTTATTCTGCTAGTTTGACGCGTATTCGATTTATTTCACAAAAGTTCTTCATGAACCCAATCTCTGATTCTTCCAGTGACTCATTTGCACGTGCATTTACACATCTCGGCTAATAGCTTCCATTTTGGTTCATCGATTGGAAGTTTTTAGGAATAAATGTTATGAAATGCAGTTTAAATCTGAGGTGAAAAGCTTCTATTTTTGCCCATTGTAAAGAAGACATGGTTGCAGAAAGATTTTTGTCCAATGTTTTCAAATGCTTAAACCAACTGTTGTGGTTATACATTACTAGTGTTCTTTGCTGGTGCCAGCGGGCCTTTATTTGTCTAATGATAATATGTTGATTCAAACCAGCTTTCTGGTTACAAAGAGCCCAGAAAGCTCGAGTATTGTTGACAAATTTCTCAGTGGGCCGTCTAGGAATGTAGGTCCATCCCAAGGTGGATTTGGCCGAAATGGCCTGTCTCAGCTTGCACGAGCCTCCGGGAAGGCTCGAGTGTTTTTGACAAAGCTAGAAATAGGAACAATATCCCTTCAAAGATGCAAGGAACATCTAATGCTACTGCTGTTGACAAATAATAGATTTAGTGAGTTAAAAGTATCGTCCTACGAGAAATAATTGTAATTATAGTTTACTAATTATAATAAAATTTGATTTATTGTAACATAAAAGAGATTTGTTTGTGTTATTATTCTAATTTAAATTATGAAAGCAATAAAAGACTGGTTTTTATTCAAAGATGGGATGAATGTATTGGATTTTAAAATCCACTTATTGACGTCTAGTTCCAATTCTCAACTAATATAAGTTAGCTTGATTAATGTGTTCATGACAATCAATAATCTGTTAATATCTACTATTCTCTTCCAAAATATATTAAATCTATACTTAACACGCTCGATCATACTCTTAATCCGAATTGATATGCAAAGTGCACACAAGATTATCTTACACAATTATATGCGCCATAAACATTTCCTAATATATATTGTTTGTGTTAAATACACAGTGTTTTATGTGAGTCTTCCAACACTATAAATAAGCAACTGATTATCTAAATGATAGCCAAAAATTCAAACAATACAAGATACGTGCATATTTAATCAAGAGCACTGTAATTAACTAAAATAATAAGCCTTGAATTAAAAACTATAAATCAACGGCTTCATCATCCATCCAATATATAAAAGATTTAGCCTAACATTGCAAAATGTAAATTAGAAAAAAGAAGGAGAAACGACATCACCCGAGACTGAGAAAATTGAGAAGAACGTGAAAATTTCAATTACTCTTTCACCTCAAAAGATGCAATTCCGTTCATTGAATGTAAAAATATCTATTTTCTTCCTCTTCTATTATGAAAACTAGGTTTCGGACGTTCTTGAGGGCCTTGGAAGAGATGAAATGCAAAAAGAATTTCCGTTCTAAAATATACTGAATTAAGAAAAATGAAAGAATATTTTTTCCCGTTTACCTTGGGGAGTGCCCCTAGGTTTATCCAGGACGCATGCCTTTGTGAAGTAGCTTCGTAGGTCTCAGAGGAGGAGGAGCCGCGCGTCTCCTCTGCAGGCCTAGGCGCCCGCTTAGATTTTTCCCAAACAGTTTTCAATATTTTCATCGTAACTTTCTCTCCCAATATCCTATTGAGACGATTCAGAGTGCATTGTAAAGATAATTTAAAATGTTACAACTCTTATTTAAATATCATTTTCCAATTCGAACATTTGTTATGCCGAAAAATGAGTCTCATTTTGAAGTTGAAAATTCAGAGCATAACTTTTTCGACTGAAAATTGATGTGTGACAATACTTTGACTATATTTCTTTCATTTGACTTCTTTTTTCTTCCAATTGACCCATTACATTCTCGAATCTTCATCGTGAGGCCCGACATAACTTTTGAGTATTTGCACTTTAGTCACCGAACGTTGAATTTGCATCACTTTAGCCCTTTTCTTGCGCGTTTTCTCCAATCCAACCAATGCCATTGATGTTTACCTATAAATCAATATTTACATAGAATTAAACCATGTTTCATATAATTCATCAACAAGTAGTCTAATTTAACGGTCCAAATAAGTGTATGAAATACACTTATCACGTGGGATCCAAATACTATTTATAGGGTCGCGCATGTATTGTAATTATATATATATATTTTTGGGATTTATCTTTCAAAACTTTCAAGACAGACTCTTTCAACTGCTCAAATATCAATTCCGTCGCGCTTCACCTTCACTATCGATTTGTGCGCTGGCGGGTTGGGATTTATCTTTGTCTTTGCACATAACAATTGATTCTATAACTTGCCGGTTAGCAAACCGAAATTTTTTGCATGTCAACCTGATCCGGCCTACTCGGACGGAAGTTTTTTTAAAGCTTAAACAAATTCATCAACATTAGTTAAACAAAATTATGCTTAGCACGAAGATGAATACTTCAAAAATGAGAACAAAACACTAAAACAAGCCACGAATGGGATGTTTATAGACACAAAATTGGATATAAACATTAATTGATTCAAATTAACCGTTTAATGTATCCTTGTCAAGTAACAGTTCTTTCTTTTGCCGTTATCAAAGCTTAATTACAAAACTATAAGGTGGGAATTTTTTAATTAATTAATCCGGATTAAGAATTTAAGCAATAATCTTCAAAATTAATTGTACCATTTACAAAGAGACAGAAGCAAATTCTTCATTTCTGTACTAAATACTAGTCGAGTCATACATCAAATTCAAATTCCAAGGCCAAAGGGTAAAATGGACATTTACTCTCATCCTTTGAGGCCCAGAAAAGAAGGAAAAAAATTTGATGTTTAAACTTTCTTAAGTAAGAAATAATTTTTCAAAAACTATATTTCCCTAATTACCCTTAGTTTCACAAGGAATTCCAGTGAAAGAAACCCTACCGAAACCCAAATGAAAAATTTCTTTATCCTCGAACCCCGCGCTAAAATTGTCCGGTAGCTCTTCCTCAGGTGATACAATTTCCAATACTGTTCCTCCATTTACCCGTCCCTTTCCAGAAATTCCAAATGTGTCCCCACGACAGTCGCTGTAACTCCTCTCAGATTTTCTCTTCTTCTCCTTTAACTGCCGGTTTTTTTTGCCCATGTCGAAGCACTTCCGGCCCACCATCCACGGCACCTTGATAAACGCCAGTGCAAGGAGGTTCACGACGGCGCATGGACAGCAACAGACGGCAACACAGTCGGCGATCACTCCGGCGGTGCAAGATTGACATGACTTCCCTGTGCAAGTAATCTTATCCACTCCGTCGTCATCCACCACTGCTTGGAGATTGCGGTGGCGGCGCATGGCACCATTTCTTGATGATCCCGGAGATGGGTTTTCATCCATTTGATCTCACTTTCTTGAAACACCTACACACATTTATATAGAGAGTTGAAAAAATTTTCTCCATGCAATTATTCTGGTAATTCAAAAGAGGTATAGAATACATGTAATTTAAGTGAATTTCACTGTAAGAGAAATATTATGATAATGTAATGTTTCTTTGAGCAGAGAAAAATGGCAGATTATAGCAAAGTAGGACAGAAAATAGACTCACCTGAGAACACTCAGACTCAGTTTCAGACTCAGAAAAATTGTCAGTTGCTTTAGTGCTTGCTTTTGTATCTCAATATTTATTTATCGTGTTCACAATATAGAAAGTCGCATGGTGAAATATTTTCCAATTATTTACTCTTAACGACTTTGGGTAAATTAGTACACAACACAAGATATTTGATGATCCTACAACTAGTACGCGTTACTGTATGAATAGTCTTTTTTAACACCTGTCCCGTCGTTTTATCACTTCGATGAAACATGGTGTTAGAACCCTAGCTCGTCCTCGAAACTTACGATTTTAGCGACTTTTAACAACCTCTCCCGTTCATTTAACTCTACGTCATTCTCAAATTCTTTATTATTTTAAGTTGATTGTGTCATTTTTATGAACAAGAATCTTGTTAAATGTCAATCATATATTTCTTTAAACATCTCCCTAGCTTTTTGCGTAGTGTGATTTTGGGTTTTCAACATATTTAAGTATTCGTTCATTTTTTTACTTTGAAAAATCTCTCCAAAATAAACACTAAAATGTGAATCTGGATCCCCACCTAATCAAAACGGTCAATGTTGACATTAAAATTGAACGTGATTTTAAGTTGAATTGGTAAGAAATATTAAGTAGTATGAGAGTTTTGTTCTTCATCTTTAAGTCGCACGTGATTGTATCATTTTGATGATTTCGATCACGTGAAGATCCAAATTCACAAATTTAAGTAGGCTGGAATCGATGACCACACCACACAAAAAAGTTGGGGACCCAACCTAAATATCCCATAAACATCAAAGTCTAAAATGTTTTATGTATGTAGAATCAAAGAGCAAGACAGTGAGAAATTAAGATGATAGGAAATTGACTAGACTGGACTATAATGAAATGCATCTAAAAGAAGGAAAGTGGGGTTGAAGGGAATGTGAGAGACTTAACCAGACCAGACAATAGACAGAGACACAACACACAGAAACCAAATTGGTGAAAATCATTCTCTCATTGGAATGTCTGAAATTCTATCATTCTTCATGTCTTGTACATATACAAGCTTTTAAAACTGTTCTATCACATCTTCTGCATTGAATTATCAAATGAATGTTTTTACAGCACCTAGATTTCAAATATTTACTGCATTTTACTTGATACATTTTTATAGAGATGATAGATGGATAGATAATTTTCCATTTTTATAGCCTAGAGATATGAAGGATGACAAAAATAATGATCAAATGCACGCTGATATTTCTTATTGCACAAGGCACAATAGGAACAAAAACTTGGATTGTAACGACTCGATCATATGCTCAAACTCTTAAATTATACGTATTGTTCGTTTTGAGAGGGTTTGTATACATCTTACAAATTTTCTATCGCATTCCCCAAAATTTGAATTTAAGATCTCTACTCGAATTCTGGTGAACGTAATAAAAAGTCGTGAAGGTAAAATGGGTATAAACGCTTTCAAAAGAAATAGTGCATATAAATTAATAGCTTGAGCACAAGCCCTAATTTTTACATGGATTCTCGTCTGATTATTACTCAAACTACCTGAACAAGATATGACAGTTCGAATAAAAAACACAGTCTATTAACAAAAAAGAGAATCGGGCTTTCGGATTCACTTATTTTAATCACACTTTAACTAAGGTGAAAATCACACAGAAATCTATAAGATCTTGTTAGTGGGTGGATGGAGTTGGGGTAGGGCAGGGAATCTATACAAATATTTTACCTTGTTTATTGTAACAAGAAGATGAAATGAAATTAACAAAACTAATTCCCCGGCAACAATTTATGAGTTCCCAAGATCTGTTTTCTATTTTATTTATCAATTAGAGGGAAAAAACAAATTCCAATGAGGGAATGGAGATTCCACATGGGGCGTTACGTTGATTTAAATTTTACTTGTGATTTCGTGGCCTGGCCAGTACCCCGAGACTCGATTTTTTTATTTAATTTATTTCAAGTTTTTCATGTGATGAATAGGATCTGATACACGAACAACTCTTTCACGTTACTGTCAAAATAAGCCGAAAGCAACCATGGCTTTATTTCACTTTTAATAATCATAGTAGCCTACTCTTAAAATTTCAGTGACCACAAGAGTCGAGACGGGTTTAAAAAGTCAAATTAAAAGCTGCTTTTTGATGCAGACTTTTAGTCCACAAATAGCGGGTTAATAATCGTTCAACTTTACAAAATATTATTCCAGGATTACAGAACTTTAAAAATCACTCAAATCATCACTGAACCTTGCAAAAGATTTTCACGAGATCACTGAATTTTGCAAAATGTTTTCACGGGTCACTATCTCATTCATTTCCATCTCCAGGGAAGCCTTTTGCGAAGTTCAGTGACCTTGTGAAATTTTTTTGCAAAGTTTAGTGATGAATGGAGTGATTTTTAAAGTTAGTGATCCTGTGTAAACTTTTTGTAAAGTTCAATGATGACTTGTGTGATTCTTGAAGTTCAGTGATCCTGTTAAAATTTTTTGCAAAATTCAATGATCATTTTGATTATTAACCCCGATTAGTTTCAACAGAAAAGGTGTAATTTAAAGACTGAATTTGTATCAGATAAACTAATATGGCCGTACCAATGGATAATAAAAAGAAAAAAAAAATATTATATAATAATAAAATAAAGAAGGCTAAAAGCAAAAAACCAGTCGACGAGAATAGGATGGGGGGTGGAGATGTGATTTAAAATGTAAAGGAATATTTTATGTTTCCTTTTTCTTGACAGATCTACAAATCCAAAGCCAATTATGGGATGCACGATCATATATAAGAAATTTACTTACACTCAAAACGTAATTTAAGAAAAATTAACTTTCACTTAAATGTAACTTTTCGATTTAGGGAGTAATCATTATCTTCCATGTTCTATGAATCGTCGAGACATCAAATAATATCTAGCATCGTGTATTTATTCTGAAAGCTCTACTGATGCGCGTTGATAATTTGGACCTAAAGTGAATTTTTGGCGAAAAGGTAATGACATTGAATCGTATAATGTTGCTGCTTAATGTTTGAATAGAAAGAACATATATACAACAATGCTCTCCATCGATTTCATTGAAGATTTTGAAAATTGACGTACCTTGGATTGCAGAGGAACAGATTTTCATTCAATGCCTCTTGAGATTTCAGACAAATGCACTCGAAATGTTCGATGTAGCCATGAATATGAAGATGCTAAGACTGTTTGTTTTTTTGGTCTGAAATTTGAGATTTGAGAGAAGTCTAACAAAGTCCTGAATGAGATGAGATGAGATATTATATATAATGGGTGGCATATTTGCACACAGACACACACATGGGTATGTGTGCGAATATGGTTTGTGGGCTTTGAACACAGTATATTTTAGTGAATTCTAAATCTTGACTACAGCAAAGCATTTTCTTGATATTAAAATATATACTGGTAACACTGCACTGAAGCATTCGAGCATGGGTATTTGTAGAGGGAGTTTTGGAGTTTTATATGTTCCCAATGTCAGTGAATAAAGGAAAATGTCCCTCTTTTTCGACTCCCTCCTTAAACTCCACGACGCCGCACGTGAGTCTGAACAAATAGCCATTGATGAATGATGATGACGGTACCTTAAGTGAAGTTTTCTTGCAGTAAATCTTCAGTTCCTTTTATTTTTCCCTTTCTATAAATGAACTGCACAATATTGAACAAATTGGGATATATAAAAGAAAAAAACGATCTGGATAATTGAATTTTGTCACATTTCTCATATTCCGAACATTAATTTCAATTGAACATTTAACATTTATTACTCATTAATATCCATACATTTAGTAGGATCTGTTGTTATTCCTCTTACGATATTTCATTGGGTTGATTTCAACCGCAATTTTAATGTATGCTGAAATTGAAAGCCAGCTGACTCTTATGATGTGAGTGTAAAGGTTGGAATCCGAGGTATATTCGACTGCATAACAGAACTTATAATACTTAATATCTGAAATAGTCGAAAAGTTCAGGGACCAATTTGCAATTATCAGAAAGTTGAGGGGACTGAATTGCATGAGAATGAAACTTCAGTAACCAAATTGAACTATCTGAATAGGTCAGGGGCTGAATTGGAATTCAGTAAAGGTAAGGGCAGGTATGCAGAATGCCCAAAATGTAAGATAATCCACTTATTCAAGTTACACTGTCCCAAACTTTTATTTTTCTTTTCTTTCTTTTTTTTTTGCCCTAAGAAATTGAATACAAATCTATGATCAATCGACAATAACCGGTGTCACATTCATCATTCAAACCTTCACTAGGAATCTTTGATTTAAAGGATTTGACAGAAAGTACCTAATCATTGGACTCTTGATCAAAGCAAAATTTGAACAATAATTTATCGGTTACTCATTAGAACATCTCCATGTTCTTGACATCAGTCGAAAAAGCTTCTGGTTCGACAATTCAAACCGAGCCCTGTTGCTACTTGACGTGCCACCGATTATTGTGCTTGTGTTTATGCCCGTCTCTCTAGCCAAATTTTCAATATCATCTCGACTTTCTATTATTCGATCAAAGCAAATGTACCTCCCGGACGCTGTCTTTTTCATTCCCTCGAATACACATACATGTGCCTCTGCTAATCTATTTACGTCGACGGTTGCTAGCAAGCCATTCGCGTACATTTCTTGAACACCTTTGAGATAAGCAATTGTAGATGTTGGACTTCGACGGTAGAAATCTGGCCCGGTGATAAGCCCGGGACAAATGGTTGCGAGTTTAACACCGCTCTCCCTTGCAACTTCCCAAGCAGATTTTTCTGCCTTCAACTTCCCCAAAGCATACCAGAGCTACAAATTCCAGAGAAAATTGAATTAAATTGCATTACATCTCAGTAATACGCTTACAATTCTTGATTTATCGGATCATGTAATGGAAAACTAGATTAGTTTTCGAGGAATTACCTTTTTGTTTAGGCAGACGGATTCATCGCTCCAGCAGCTATGATCAATTAGATAAGGGAGTTCATCACAAGAGTGATCTCGCCAAATACAGGTCAAAAGTGAGGATGTGAGTACGCAATGTCTAACTGAAGGTGTAACCCCACACGCTTTTACAACATTTTTACTTGCATTCACTTCGATCTCAGCCATGGTTTTCTGGAAAACATTAAATTTCATGACTTTGCTCCTCAGAAAGGGAGAGAATAAAACTAAATGCAGGTATAAATGGTTATTCACTTCCAAAAATGGAAATTTATAATGTCAAACTAGGAGTAATATATAAAATCGAATGTGCTTCGCACACTCCAACACTAGTTACATTTATACTGCTATAGTATTATTTACATGTTGAAGAAGCCATATAGCAGAGTTGCATATCTATCCTAATGACTGGTAAGACTTATCCAGAATGACATCTGGCAAGTACCGTAACTTTCCTTTGTCATCTTGTTAACTGTTATCTCATCTCCTGGAATCAGTATACGTTTGTATAAACTATTTCATCAAAAAGCTTACACCATTAAGAGAAGAAGAAACTTATTTGTTTTTATTTTCTCTTCGACAAGCCCCTCACTAAATACCTCACACGTCAAAATTTCAAACTAGATACCTGTGCTTGCTTTGTATCATATTAACCATCTTATCTATCCATCTTATGTAAAAATTCAATTTTATATTTTGTCTTAGACAGTTAGAAACCAATAGAATGAAATTGTGTCAACTACTCAACAAATGCTCGTCGGGTACAGCATAATAAGGATATTTGTAGATGTATTGTAATTGCAAAAGGCAAATGATAAGAAAGAGAGAACTTTCTAAATATTGTCATCAAATAGGCACATGCTACTGATTATTCAGGCTATCAAATTATGACCTCAAGCTCAGTGCGATTAACAAAATGAGATCATATGAGATCATTTGAGTTATAATTAAAGCAGCATTCTTTGTCTCTATCATAATTCAATAATTAAAAATGAGACATTTCATTGTATTCCATAAAACAGGGGGGAATGCATTAAGACCAATTGGCAAGCTGTTGAGGGGAGAAAATGGAAGGACGAAAGAACAAGAACTCACTGAATAGCCAGATAACCCGGTAGGGTCGATAAACCCAGCAGTGTGAAACACGCCACGGCAACCATCAAATGCATTGGCCAAGCTTTCGATTTCATTCAGCTTAGACATGACTATTTCAATAATACTATTGGTAAGTCTCATTTCACCTGATATTTCCATCTCCCTCAGCTTCTCCACATCTTCTGCATTTCCAGTTCAACACCAATAATTCATTATACCACAATTGAGAGAAATCTCAGAAAAGGAGAAACATTGTGATCTGCATTTTTTAAATCCTAAGAAGTAAAATCGACAGTGATTTTTCAAAAAGAAATTTCAATGATGTAAAGCATACTAACGAAGAGCAGATATTGGATCCATCTATGTCTGCACACATAAATTAAGCAAGTTGATGTTGCCAATAATCTACAAAAGTAATTCTTTAATTAAATTAAATTAAATATTTTTCATTAAGTTATGAATATGAATAAACGTGTGTGTGTGTGTGACAGCATGAATCACGCTCACAACTTGGGTACCACCGGCAGGAAAATATAATTAAATAAGGCGGCCAGTTATACAAAACAGACCTTCATTATCAACAATGATCCGCACGGAGTAACCATGAACAAGAAGCTGGTTCACAACAGCGATACCGAGGTACGAAACGCCGCTGGTGACACACACTAACTTCTCCAGTAAGTCGTCGTTTCCAGCTCCGGAGATCACAGGATCTCTGTCTCTCAAATCGTCACCGTCCTTTCTCCGGTGTCCTGCAGCGCAAGACAGCAGCATACGGCGGAACTCATCAATATCCGCATTCTCAGTCTCGTGCAATCGTAAAATCCCCATTGAAGCAGCTTGAATCAGTAGAGCAAATTTGTTACTAGAAGGTTTAGGAATGATAATCGGTTATCACACGTTAAACGCCTCGTCTTTTATGCTTGTTGACGACTCAAGATGGCTTGGCTTGTCATCAGCTCCAAGGATACTTTGGTTAAGCTCCGGCAAAAATGGAAAGGAATTTTCAAGTTAGTTAAAAAATAAAAATTCATCAAATTTATATAAATATGGTTTTCATAAAAATAAGGAAAATGTAGCTTAAAATTATTGTATATTGGAATTCGATTTTTATTTCTAAATTGCAATCAAACGGTCAAAATAAAAATTTTCTCGAATATAATATTTTTCATGAAATTCGTTGAGATTAAATATGGCTTAAGTTTTTCCATTTGCTATTAATCAATGAAATTTTTCGTAGGGCCCACCCGACACGACCTCATCCATTCACATTCTATCATATTTATAAATTAATAATTTAACTACAAATTAATTATATCGGCTTGGCTAAAGGAAATGGCTGGGCTTGATTTGTGAACGGTTAAGAGAGTGACAAAATCAATGTGGACCTGACCACGTGTTGAATGACAGGTGTTCTGGCTCTGCCTATTACGGTGGCTGCTGGTAGATGGAAACCCGTCGCTAACGTCACAACCGGTGATATTTACACTATCACCCATCGATACCAAATTTCTTGATCTGGCAATTACGGACGGTTCATCAATCTTTTCAGTCCAGATAATAGGAGATTTTGCGCGACCACGGGAACCACGTTGTACAGCAAGACCCCTATTTTATACTAATATACTCGTCTACTTTTCTTTCTTTCTGTTACGATGAATAGAATTTCAATCTTGCTGAACGTTCAATAGGATTTAAAAGTAGGGGATACGTGTCAAATATTTATTAGACAATTTGAAAAAAAAGTCACAAAGGTACACTCAATCTTGTCAACTGCCCTGTTCGAGTAGCTTAATTGTTAAGAATTTTTCTATGCATTAATTAAATATAAGCGACGCGTTTATGAAACCATGAAAATCAATATTATAATATCAATGTGATTTTTGTCACACCCCCGAAAGGGAAATGTTAGTTGATTTTGCGTCGAAAACAAGATCCACGTTAATTATAAGTTCACCTCAAAATATTTGTAATTAATAGTGATAAAGAAGTTACTGACGATGTAGGTTACATTAATTTGAATTACTCGAATCTACATGTGTACAAAAGGAGGGTGTCTACCTAACCGACCTACAGGTGTGAGAACATCGACGCGGTGCATTTAAACATGTACTTTCTCACCAGAATCACTCACCAACATGTAATCACATCCACAATTCTACAATGGAACGGGTATAGACTTGGGTTAGTTTGAGCCACTTTATTTTGAAAGAATATATTTTGAAATAATATATTAATGAAAAATGCGTGGTTGAAAAAGAAGAAAAAATTACTAATGTGATGAAAAATATCATTTTATTGAATAATGTGTGGTTGAAAATTAATAGAAGAATGAGAATGAAAATTTTAATGTGACTCAAACAGAAGCTTAGAATCCCACACACACCTTCACATCTTTATCCCCATCCCGCTTATGCGAGGTGGGGAAAACAAGACCATTTATTGGATTGGTTCACAATGTTTATAATTATGCATCGTCTGGTTTTCAAGTTATTTTTTTTTCTTTTTTGATCGGTAAACTTGAAATATATTGATCAAAATATCATTTACAAATACACCGAGCATACCCGAGTGAATCAACAATGAAGTAACAATGTGGAACAAACTACAATGGGCATACCCACGTAATCCCAAGCAAAAAGAAAATACATCAACACGTCGCTAATGACTTGTAACTAATCAAAACATTTGAATACAAAAAAAACATTACTTTGTATACATGTGTTTTGATACATCGGACAACACTATCAATATGTGGTGTAAGGCCATCAAAAATCTTTCTATTCCTTGGCATCCAAATGTTTTTCAAGTATTTTATTCAATTGCAAGTGGCTCTTCCCTTTCAGAAAGGTGGTTTCGTGCACCGACATCGTGGCCCTTTTACGTAAAAGAATGCGAACAAGTCGACAATAACACGACATATAAAACATTATCTCCTATAAAAGCTTTATATTACGTGTAAACTTGTCCACGGTAAAGAACAGGCAGTCAATTCAAGGGCATGCAAGATCATAGCACCAATGTCCAGTAAATTTGACCTACTTAAATTATAATTTAAATTTTTCGTTACATGCAATAAATACACTGAAACTGAAATGTACATGAACTTAAGAATAGAAATTTCGATTTTACTTGTTCCAAGAGTAATTGATGTTTTCTTCACAACTATCCTGTGCTTACGAGTCCACCTTACCAGATTTAAAAAGAAAAAAGGCAAGGTCACCTTACAATAAATAAAATTTTAGTATTTATTTTTAAAGCTATGAGTGAACAAAGGTGCCATAAAAGGGCAGGGCCGCCTTATAATTGTACAATAATTACAAATCGTTTTATCCAATTACAATACATAACGCCCATTTGTTTACGCTTGAAGAGCGGCAACTCAAGACAATTGGCTTTAAAATCACGTCTGCTGCACAAAATTCTCAACCCACACCTCTCCTATCTCAGGACGAATAATGAATGCTAAGGAAGCTCTTGTCCCTTGTCGGAGATGAGGTAGGAGAAATACCTCAATAGCTGGTATATATTGTCTCGCAGTCTACTTTCTTGCGTTTGAGCTTCAATAGCTATCATGTATTTTTGTCGTCCTTGAGCAGCGATTCCAATTTCTTTTCCAACTGAAAACCATAGAAGATGATTATTTCATATTACGTAATACATGTAATTACATCATGTTCACACCCCAGAACATGGCAATTGAAGAATAATCTGAAATCGCATTTAAGAAAACTAAAAGCTAAAATCTTGTTACTGTATAGCATTGCATGCCAAACATGAGCTTTATATATTTTCAAGAACATCGTCATATAGGTTATTGAATATGAATTGTAATGTGATAAATGAAGCTTGAAAACGACCCAAGTATAATACGATATAACACACATACCTTGGAATTTTTTATCTCCTGTCTCTGCAATTCTTCAACTAGACTTCCGATGCTGAGATTTGGAAAACTAGGATTAGTTGACTAGAAAATAGAAACGACGACGTTGCATTTAATAGGGTGGGTCGAGGGTTTATCTTCATACCTTTGTTGCAATTGAATCACCTGAGCCTGTAACTCTCTCTCCTTAGCAGCAGTAGCTGGAATCTGTAAAATGTTACAAGACGAAACCTTGAGGTATAGAGAAGCTTTTAAATTTAATTCTGAAATAGCACAGCACAGTACAAAGCTTTATAAATGGTTTAATTTATAATTAGATAGAAATGAGTGGTGGATAAATTGATAGTACTTGTGGATCCATTGGAATGTGTGTTCGAAAATGAAATTTGATCATTTATAAATGATTTATAAATTTTGCCAAACGGAGGGTTAATGTATTAAAGAAAGAGGCAATTGTAACTAGAAGTTTTTGTCAGGATAGTACAACTTGAATAACTTAAATCAGTTAGTTGAAAGAAGAAACCATACCTGCACAATGTCATTTACTCCTGCCTCAGGGAACTCATTAGGATTGCCTGCACCAAGGAAAAATCATCCATGATGAGATACATAAAGGCAAAATATTGCACACCGCCTCCACACACACAAAATGAAAGAAGAGGTCGTCTAGAAAAAAGAAAACATGTCACAATGAAAATAGAGAAACGTGTGAAGAGGAATGGAAGATTTGCTAATGAAAAGGGAAATATGCGTTGCTAGTTTGCTCATTGATTGTATAGGAAAAAGCGAGTTGTACATTCTGTACTTCAGCAAATTTGCTATTATCAACGCGTAAGTTGATACATGAAAAAGCAAGATACTTTTCCTCTGTATAGATTAGCAAATCTTTCATTCATATCCCCCGGAAAAAGTAGTACGAATGATGAATATATATATATATATATATATATTTTATTTTTTTGGTTCGAGATCAAGCATATGCGACAATACCAGAGGTTTGCTCCACAAGCTTGATCAATTTAATTATCTCTTCCTGGTAAGAATAGATAGCAGATTAGAATCGTGATAGTAGGGCAGGTCTGGTCGAGATGAGCGACACTTACTCTTTGCATAGTGTTCTGCTGCAGGATACATTGCAATGATGGAAGAACTGAAGCAGCCGCAAGGCTTGGGTTCATAGGGCTTGTAGAGCCTCCAGTATTTGGATTAAAGAAACAGTTCGTAGAACCCTGAATACGAGAAAGAAAATGGTTATAAAGCCATTGCCTAAAAAAATTGAAAGCTAAGTTCCACACGTGCTTTTATTGAAGACAAGCAAGGCAAGGGCAGAATATCTAGAGGAGGAAAAGTATTTCAGGATGAAAAATGAGAATTATACTCATCTCAATTCTTTAGTTGGTAAACCTCGAAGCAAGAGATTATTCGAGGACTGAAATTATTCCAAGACCATTTGATTATATTTAATGAACAATATGCACCAAGAAATACAACGAAATAGTGTTGCTGATGTATCTTCTGAAAAAGAAGAGAGATGAGAAGAAAGGAAATAAACTAGAAGTGAAAGAACATGAATCCATGAACGCAGACAATTTTGAATCACCTAATTAACGAGTCTAAGATAAGACTAAAATCATACCTTGGGGCTAAGATCTGCTGAAGTGACTTTAAAACGTCCCCTACGTTGGACTACAGCACCTTCAGATACATCTTCCCCTAAAATGCAGACAAAACATTTGGTGAACAATGGAAATAAATATAGTATACTTAAAATAAAAACAAAAAAAGGAGTTCAGACCCATCTAGATGAGTAAATAATATGGAATTTATAGTCTATAAAAGCATTACCAGCTGTTGAAGTACTGAAATCTTTCTTTTGACGATACTGTATTGGACCGCTGTAACTCCGCTCACTGGGACATCTTGGTCGCAGATGTTCCCTTCATATTAATCAAAATTATATCACTACATTTCTAACAAAGTTTTTTCACAAAATCATGGAAGAAGCAGCCAAAACTAGCTTGGGAAATATATTACAAAATACAAACTAATACTATTGGGCAATATCTTATTGGAAATGGCCAAAATCACACCTCATCATCCTCATAAACACCACACATGAGGATATTACGAGACATATTTTATTCTTGCATCAAAATCACCTGTAGTCAATGGACTCGATGCCCACCTGCCATAAAGTGGACCAAGGAGCCAATACACACTATTTTCTCTGTTTAGTGATAGATGTCAATTCATCTACCCTCGTACACACACAGAGGGGAAGGGGGAGCTGCTATTCAGCAAGTGTGTGCAATCTAGAAGCAAGAAAAAATTTCATAGGATGTATCTATTCAAATGATTCATTTGGTCACACTACTAAAATTGGAGTAAGCAGAATGGGCAATGGTTATGGGTTCTAATTGGCTTCCCATTTTCTTAAACCAAAAGGTTAAAAGGATCCAGCACGTTGACACACCAAATCCAAATCCCACAAAAAAGGGGCTTCATTTTTATTCTTAACACACCAAATCCAAATCCCACAAAAAGGGGGCTTCATTTTTATTCTTACTCTTCGAGGGTATGTGAACTTCACTATTCTAAGATCTTGCAACAAATAGCTAGCCATCTCAACATTTCAAAACCTAAGGCACTTGTTTTAGTCCCTCCTAGTATTACATGCATAGGTCAAATTCACATTGTGTAATAAAATGCAGTACCGAAATATTAATAGTAATAAAAAAAAAAATGTTCCAATAAAGTAGGTAGACACCATCCAATTGGCTTCTGATTTTCTTAAGCCAAAAGGCTAAAAAATCCAGCTCATGGACACACCATACACAACCCACAAAAAACGGGGCTTCACTTTTATTCTTACTCTTTCTGGGTAACGTAAACTTCACAAGACTAAGACCTTGTAACAGACAGCTAGCCATCTCAGAATTTCAAAACCTAAGAAATTTGTTTGTCCCCTCCTAGTACTACATTCATAGGTCAAATTCAGGTCAAGAGATTAAAAGACTTGAATAGACATTGACATTGACAATTGTATTTCTGTTTAAATCTTGGATGTGGTTTAAATCCAAAAAAAATGTCAGTGAAAGCATTTGATTCATTTCCCCATACACAAACTTCTATGGAACAAGTTAATTTTCACAGAGATGAAAGATAATCCAAAATTTGACAAAAACGGAGCAGCAAATACGGTGTGCAGAAGGCCTGAGAGGAAAGTTCAACTTTGCAAGAGGAAAAGAATGCATTTTACTTTAAAAATTGAATGCATAAAAATTATTCATCACACATATATCCAACACTTGAGGCCATATAATTTACTTCTTAGAACTGAAAGCATGCAATTATTTATCAAATATACACAGACTATTCTGGAGTTGTAAAATAGAACTCATACAATAGACCATGGAGAGGACCATACCTGTCTCCATCACCTAAAATTTTTTTAGGAGATTGAACATTATCCTGAAACAGTGCACCGCTTGAGAAAAATTTTTGTCCTGAAATAGCAGGTGGTGGCAAGGAGCCACTTTGACCAGTACTTTCACCATCATCTCTTCCTGTTTCCTGATGCTCAGTTTTTGTTGATGCTTGTTGTTGATTCTGCAGTTCAGTGTTTGAGCGAACAGAATTTTTCCAATTTGGACAACCAACATCCACATCATCCTCAAATACATCAAAACAACCTCTGCATTCAATAAAAGATTTCACATTAATTTTCCACTCAAATATGTGTCAAACAAATCATTTTCTAAGTAACAAGCTACTAAAAATGTCGCTAACACACATAGATTAATTGTAAAGAGTTCATCTACTTAGTTGAATGAGTTATGAGCATGTATTTAGGAGATAGAAGAAGAAATCTACAAAAGATGTGCAAAGCCCTTATGAAAGACATGTAAAAGAATAACCCTTACTTTTATTCTTTTAATATAAGCATACAAGACACCTGTGCGTGTTATGTTGATAGATGACATGTTCAATAGGACCTGGAACGCACTCCTACACCAGGGAACTAAGAATTTGTTAAGTAGAAGATAGGAGAATTTCAGGCAGATCAAAGATGGATTGACAAAATGTGTTTGAAGGGGCATATGTTGGCCAGATTTCCGTTTACACTAATAAAAAGTGTGAGCTCCATATCCGCACATGTGCGGAACCCTCCCTACTTGGTCCGTGCAGATACGCAATGTTACTTAGCTAGTGTTTGGCCCCCATTTTTTTAGAAGAAGTTGTTTTTTAATAGTAATTGATGGGAGAATGTGTGGTGAAAAAGTGATGAAAAATTTTAAATTTTTGTGTAATATTATTTTATTTGGAGAATGTGTGGTTAAAAGAAGAAAGAGAAAAAAAAAGTAGAAGGAGAANTCAAAATTTATTCTTTTCCCAAAATGGGTGTCAAACACAAGCATATGTTGAAATCGACTCGATTTGTTTGTTGTGAATGATTTAGCATGTGTTTGACATCCGTTTTTGGGAAATTAAGAATTTTGGAATAGTGATTGATGGAAGAATGTGTGGTTGAAAAGTAATGAAAATTTTTAGATTTGTGTGTAATATTATTTTATTTAGAGAATGTGTGGATGAAAATGAATACTGTAGAAAAATGAATGAGAAAAAATGAGAAAGAATGGGGCTCAAACATAGGCTTAGACTTGGTGGGAAGTGTCTGCTAAAATCCTAGAGTTCAACACAGGTATTCTCATTCTTCTTGGGTTTTTAATTCATTTGTAAATCGCGAAGGATCTGACGTGGCTCGAAAAGAGGTATTTTTGCCTTAATAGAAGAGTATTGAATAATATAGAACATACACAACACATTCGTGAAAATTGCTGACTGGTAACAGCAAGCAGATGGAGACATGGATTTCATTATAGATTGCAATAGAAGGTTGCATAAATATATAATATTCAATCCAAGAATGAAAAAACCGAAGTTTTCTATCTTTGAAAACCAGAGGCACCATACTTGAGCGCCTGAAGAGGTTTCATAGGAAATGAGGCAAGCGAATTCTCCAGATCATGAATGTCATTTTGTCCGTCCTGAGAAAATAAAGATTAAACTGCACATATCAGATAACTGCACAGGATTTGGGGGGACCTAGAAACGAGAGCAAATGAGAGAAAGGGCGAACCTGAAGGAAAGTATTGAATAACAATAATGAAACTAGGACTATAACTTGAATAGCAACTATACCTCCAGCTGCTGCGCAGCATTTGAATGATTGCTCCGATCAGGGGACAACCCCTCTGGAGGTGTACCAGCGTCATATTGCCCGTCCCTGTGCTTCACACTCACACTTGAATCTTCTGAATTTGAAATTGCATCATCCTGAATCTGCAGGCAACAAAGTGGAAAGTGCTCAACTTATTAAAGCGGCATTCAAATGATCCAATCCATATTACCAACTGATCAGCGGACTAATAGCATACAAGGGCAGCTTGATTCTTCAGATCCTCCAGATTGAAATTCCAGGCACTGATTCCTCGGATGTACTCTTGCTGCACATTAAGATAAGCTCAGGACAAGGGTTGACTAAGATGTAGAAAATACAAGATTGATAATATTGTAAAACAAATTACAAACTCTATGCATACATTTATTGCATCTTGTCCAATTTTGTTCAGTTAATAAAGTAAATATTAAATTACATGCATCAACAGGAGAATCTAGCTTATCTAAGGAAGCAGAAACCATTATATACTCACACACAAAGCAAGGATTAACATACAACTTAAATTGGCATATGAAATAGAAAAGAGTGGCCTGTTCTTTATCGATGTCACTCCCACATATTCATCCTGTATTATTCTAATTTTCCTTGAACTTCTTTCCCTTTTTTGGCTAACAGCTTCAATGATGCTCTTTCGACATTTAATTACTTCAAGTTGCATATCCAGTTGAATGTTACATCTAAGTCATCCAACCATCGAATGTTGCAAATATGTGTCTAGTGCATGAAATAATTACCTAACATCAGACTATTACATTCCCAAAGTTAAATATACCAAAAAACGATTTTATCTGCAAAAGGTAACAGCTAGATCCAAAGTGCCTTGTCATGACATCGTCCAATGTCTTATTCAAGAAGCACGGAAATATTGACAAGTTAAAACATGTAGTTCATATGTAAAGGGGGATGCAGAGCACCATGACTTCTTTTCATTAGTTGGAAAGTTAGTCAGATCCATAATAAACCTTCAGCATTATATGCAGCTATAGAGCACGATAATTTGTTGGC
Source organism: Fraxinus greggii (assembly GCA_903798315.1). Classification (NCBI taxonomy): domain Eukaryota; kingdom Viridiplantae; phylum Streptophyta; class Magnoliopsida; order Lamiales; family Oleaceae; genus Fraxinus; species Fraxinus greggii. The sequence continues at coordinate 26,431 of CAIGRK010132641.1, forward strand.
TGCATGTGTTTCCTCTTTACTCTTGTACGGTGAAAAATGCGTAGTGTACAAACAAGTTCGACCTTACGTGCGGAATAACCCTAATTAAAGCAACAAGTCACTTTTAATTAGTTTCTAGATGATTAAACAAACAGTCCAATTATGCTAAGTTGAATTGCCACAGTTTGTAATATGGAAAGTAATAAATAACACAGATATG
>CAIGRK010132664.1:0-12917 GCA_903798315.1 Fraxinus greggii
TGTTAAAAAATTAATGGGTTGCAAATTGGCATTGGCCCAACCCCATTACCCCAAGAAGCAAGAAATGAAGGCAAAGGAAAAAAAAAAAACCTCACTCGCCGGCGCCCGGCTGCAGGCTGCTGCCTTCCCGGCTTCCCAGCGGAACTTCAAGGTCTTGAGGGACCCAGCACGGGCGACCGCGGGGGCTGGCCAGGTGCTAGGTCCACCCCTGACCATGCCCCTGGGAATTGCTTCATACCATACAATGCTTTCTTCAATTTATAGACTTTTCCTTCACTAGATCCCAGCATCAAAGCCGGTAGGAACCTCCATATAGAGCTCTTCATCCAAATCTCCACGCAAGAAAGTTGTTTTTACACCGAATTGTTGCAATTTCCATTGAAAGTTCTCATCGTGTTCATTTTTGTGACCGGAACAAAGGTTCCTGGGTAACAACACCATATGTTTGAGTATATCCCTTCGCCACCAACATTGCTTTATATCATTCTAATGCTTAATTGTTTATGTTAAGATTTGGGGTTCCATTGTAAAATGTCAACATTATTAAGAGTAGTTCAAATCCTTATAAATTGGTCTATGTTTTCATCTTTATTCGATGTAGGATTCTATTCCTTAATATGTCCGCAAGATGGTGGCTCGTTTGAGCAGACCAATCTTGAAATCCATATGCTCACTTCTGGAGTCTTAATCGGATCGAATTGCTCGTTTGAGTTTAATAGAATCTGATACTATATTAAGATTTGAGGTTCCATCTTAAAAGGTCAACCTTATTAAGAGGAGTAGCCCAAACTCTTATAAAGTGGTCTATGTTTTCATCTTTATTCGATGTGAGATTCTATCCCTTAAACGGTATTTAATTGTAAACTTTCATTTACTGCCCGCGATTTTCTTCCCTCTAGATAACTCTACTATTTTCATTTTCCATTTTTCTCGAAGGCTTCTGTTCCAACTTTCATGGCATTTTTGCAATTCTCATTGCTAAGTGCCTCAGTCAAGGTTTGTGGAATTGGTATGGTATGCAGGTGAGAAAGGAAAGTTTTATGGGATTCTGAGAATTTATCAAATGGCACGAAGTAGGAAAGTGGGTCTTGGGTACATTTCCTAGTGGCATTTCTAAGAGCAATGGGAAAGTGAAGGTCTGTTACTTCATTTAAAGTGGCAGGAAAGATTGTTTTATTATTTGGCCTTGATTCGGATGCTTGTATAAGCATTGGAATGTCCACAGTAGCTTTCTTCCTTGAGTAAACTTGTAATGGTGCTTTAGCAATATGTTCTAGGTCTGGTCTTTGAGGAGTGGTTGGTTCAGTTTCTGGACATTTTTCATTTACAACAGCTTGTATTACAGTTTTAGTAGCCTGTTTTTCATTTTCAGGAGTTTCGGCTGAGGTCTTAGGTGTTTTATCAAGTCTAATAGAAGAGGACGGAAGGTCTAAAAATTCAGTTATAATGAAAGACAAAGGATCCGGCTTATCTTCACTAGATAAGTACCCTACCGAAGATCTCTTTTCCTACAAAAATAACATCCATAGAGATGAAATATTTTTTTGAAGGAGGGTAATGACATTTATAACCATTTTGTGTATTTGAATATCCGACAAATTAAAGCTTTAGGATCCAATTTCCCCATGTTTTGTGAATGAATGTGCACGAATGAGAGACCCAAAAATTTTAGGGCTCATGTTGTAGGAAGCGTGATCATCTGGGAAGAATTTAGTGAAGACTTCCATGGGACTTTTTGACCCTAAAACTCTAGATGGTACTTGATTGATGAGATAGGCTGCAGTCAAAACGGTTCAGTGCTGGTAAGATGACTGAGTTTACCCTTACCCTTTAGAAAAGTGCACACCAGTTGGGACCAGTGCAGTAATTCTTCCCAGAAAGACGGTAAGCAGACTGCAGATTGTGCAGCTCACTGACTGTTTGATTTGGCAATGTCTCCATTATTAGTTCAGTCAAGATGGAAGTTGGGGTTGTAGTTGATATAATAACAGGATTTCAAGCATCTTGGAAAAAAAAAAATCTATGAAGAAAAGATCACAAACAAAAAGAATAGAGATAGTCAACCGTGAATCTCCAAATGACAATGAAGGCCAAATAAATACAGTCCAGAAACAATAGTTCTGGCAAATTGTGTTATGAAAAAACAGAGGCGAGGGCTAACTTTTTCTTTTCCAAAGAGTAGTAGGCTCTGATACCATGTGGAAAATGTGAATTGTATTGATTAAACATGATACAAGGAGCAAAACGTTTATATGATTCAGTAAGCACTAAACTAGGTAAATCAAATCATAACTAATCTAGGAAAATAAAAAATAATATCCTATCTAAATCCCTTAAAATCAGGAATTATGTACAATAGAATATACAAACATATAATACAGTTTTTCCTAATTGTTTAAATTTTAAAACATAGAATTCGTCCAACAACTGGTTTTAATGTCTTTATATAAATAAGCGCTATCCAAATAATAATAAAATGTTTCCCTTTAAGGCATTTCTGGAATCTAATAGTAATTAACCAAGTATATTTCCATATTCATATACACACATCCAACTGTTCCATTGATCAAAAATGCTTAGTACAATCGGCATAAAAAATGGTACTTTAGAAAACTTGTAAAAGTTCTCGTCATTTTGATTTAATATGTCAACCTCAATTAGATTTCGTATCTCTGCACTTTTTCCTTACATTTAGTGCCTGTTTGTAGAATTTATTTAGAAATAATAAGTTATGTAATAGTATTTTTTGGAGAATGTGTGGTTAAAAAGTAAGGAAACTTTATTGGTTTGTGTGTAGGATATTTTATTGTGTGAATGTGTGGTGGAGAAATGATATTGTAGCAAACAATTTAATTTTGTAAAGGATGACAAACATGCCTTTATTTTTATGTCATTGAGATAAGATGACACTGTCCAGAATTTGCTCTGCACAAATATGGGAGCTCTGCTTGGTTTCACCTCCAAGGAGAAGGAGATATAATCATGTCCTGTTTCTCCAAGTATATCAACAGATTAATAGAGTCCAACATTGAAATTTATTTTATAGAGAAAGTAGTACTATGTAGAAGAGTACACCCTAAAAAACTAACAATGGCTGCATGCGTCTCTCATTAAGGTGAATTGGTTTCATTACTGCAATTCAGCTAAGCAATTGCTTCCCTTTATAGTTCCGACCTAGATAATATTATATTCATTGTGTTTATATTTTTTAGTTCAGTAAAAGCATTGGACAATATTTTAAGGATCCATGTCAAACAAAAAGATATTTTGGCCATTTGGTTCAAACTGCATGAACATGGATTTAATTTACTGAAGAAAACATTCTGATTATAGGTGTTCAGGCATCTTACTGGGGCATGCTTGATGAGGGAAGGATCACACAAAATACTGCCAATCTTCTAATGCAATCTGTTGATGAGGCAATTGACCGTGTATCTCACGAGCCTTTGTCGGACTGGAATGGTTTAAAATCCAATATAAATATCCCTAATTATTACAAGTTTCTTCAATCGAGCATTGTCCCACATAAGCTTGTCACATATTTCACTGTTGAGAGACTAGAATTTGCATGCTATATCTGTGCTGCCTTTCTCCGTGCACATAGAATCTCACGACAGCAACTACACGATTTTATTGGTAAGAATTTTATTTCGATCCTTGGTAGTGCTATTTTTTCATGCTTTTGGTTTCAAATTGTGGAAGTAGTTATTTCTCTTGTATGGTCCTTGTTCCATCCTAACTTCTCATTTCTGTTTTAGCTGCAGGTTATTTATGGCATCTTCCTCTACTTGAATATAATTTTAATTTGGAAACTATTTGTCTGGGTTTAATGTATTTTGAATCAGCGGAACGAAGTTTGTTTTGGCATGTTAGATATGAATGTGACATGATTTGATTGATCACGCAAAATGTTTCATTTAACTTCTAGCTTTGATAGAGTAGTCATTTTCTGTTTGAGATGATTTCTATCAGCTTTCTTGCTCTTTCCATTTTTTATCCTGGTAATATATTTAATGCATAATTATGGTAGCTAGGATGGTGAATTTACATGGATAATCACACACAATTATCATTCCCCACCAGGTATCGCTGCTTTGGGTTTACTTTTTATGTTTAGGGTATGTAAAAGTCTATGTTGGAGTTACTATTTCTTGTATTAAAATAACCCATGTTTTAGTATTTATTACTAGTGCCAATGAAAGAATAAAATGCATAAAAGTAGATACAAAACATATTGGACATGACGTTTGTAGAATTTTTTTGTCATTTATGACTTTTTTACCCAAATGTTTTAGTAAATGACAGTTTTCCTAATTTTGTATTCCAAAATTTATGGAGTATGTTTGTCTCCTTGACATGTTGAGGACATGTCCCTCGAAATTATAATTATATAGAAAATATAATACATGCAATGATGCAACCCGGTGTGTTGGATACATGCCCAAATGCGTGTCCCAAATTTAAAAAGATATAATAAAAATCCAGAAATATTAATTGCGTGTTGGAAATGTGTCCCTGAGCGTGTGTCTGTGTCAGACACGTGGGACACTGATGCTCCATTCTTAAAGACAGCCTTCTATACTGCAGCTGCATGAAATGAAACGAGAAAATGAAGAAAGAGTACATGAATGGCCTTTATCTCTATTTTTTCTGTCTCCCCTCAAACATAAAGTAGTTTTCTTTAGAGAAATATTATTTGTACTAGTGTAATTTCTGTGACTAGTTGGAGAAGAAATTGGCAAAACAGAAGAAAAATTTAGAGTTCTTTTGAAGCGATGCTCTTTCCCTTTCATCAAATCAATAAACTTCATACACGAGATTAGAATCTACTTGTATATAACTGTGATTACCAAAAGGTGGAAGCATTTAATCTTACAGGACATAGCAGGTCTTTTGTATGGTTTCCTTATGAAGCAAGCATGTTTTAGTCGCTTTGATAAACTGATTTAAGAGCTTCATAACAAATCAATTTTGTTGGGTATACACGACGAAAAAATATTTGTACTTTAAGCTGTTGATGCTGGCATGCGTATTCTTGGTTGTCATACTTCCAACGCAATTTAAGAATGTTAACCAGTTTTCTAAATCACTTTTTCACTGAAAAATGAAATAATAAGTATTTTTCACCTTTGGATACTTATTTATTTATTTATGTACTTATACAAAAACAGCTTTTCTTGTTTTAAATATCTTTTTAAATGCACCCACTTCAGGAGAAAGTGAAGTTGCATCCATTGTAATTAGAGAAAGTGAGCAAGAAGGTGAGGAAGCAAGAAAGTTTCTGGAAGATGTCCGTGTTACATTTCCTCAGGTATGACTGTAAATTTCTAAAACCCAATCCCTGAGAACTTGAAGTGGATAATGATATCGTTTTCTTCTCAAGAAGATTCTTAGTCATCTTTAAAATTCAAGTGGATAATGATTTTCTCCCTCAATAAGATTCTTAATCTTCTTTAATAGAATCAGATACATTTTGAGACAAGATAATGTTTTTCTCTCTTAATAATATTCTTAATCTTCTTTAATAGAATCCTATACATTTTGAGACAAGAATACTATTGACGCCCTCCACATGAAGAGGGTGATAGGTATATTATTGATCCATTATTTTGACTTGCTCAATAATTTCAAACTGAATACTTGCAGGTACTGCGTGTTGTGAAAACTAGACAAGTCACGTACTCTGTGCTGAATCATCTGGTTGAGTACGTTCATAATCTTGAGAAGATTGGTTTATTGGAAGAAAAAGAGATGAACCACCTTCACGGTGCTGTCCAGGTAAATATGTTTGTTGTTTACTTTAATGTTCTTCAATTTTGATGCTATCCTTTCATATTGATACTGAATTAGAATTTAAACTATGATGTAGACTGACTTAAAAAAGCTCTTAAGAAACCCGCCCCTGGTGAAAACTCCAAAGATACGTGATTGGATTACTGCCAACCCTTTACTCGGAGCCCTTCCTTCCACAGTGCGTGAGACACTTGTAGGATCCACCAAAGAAATAACGAAACTATCTGGTGCAACACTTTATAGGGAGGGATCCAGGCCAACTGGTATATGGCTTATTTCAAATGGAGTAGTGAAGGTAAGTGGCAGTTATGCACTTGACGCACTAAGATATAGTTGTATGTTAGATTCGATAGCTTCAGCTGTTAACTACGAACATCTCACAGATTAATTTGTTTGACAGTGGGAAAGTAAGCATATGAATAATAAGCATTTGCTACACCCAACTTTTACACATGGGAGTACTTTGGGATTGTATGAAGTACTTGCAGGAAAGCCTTATATCTGTGATATTATCACAGATTCTGTGGTGCTCTGCTTTTTCATTGAAACTGAAAAGATACTTGCTGCACTTGGATCTGATCCAGCAGTAGAAGATTTCTTTTGGCAGGTATGATGATACTGGGATTTTTTTCAGATTGAAGAATCTATGCAGTTCCATTGCTCACCTCTGTTGGTTGTCAAATTCCAATATTTTAGCTGAGCTACATACGTTGTATTTATCCCTATAATTCAACAATCTGTAGTGGGTTAACTATGTATCCCTAAGATTATGGGTGGAAGACATTTCTTCAATTTGATGTGTTTTAACTAAAGACAGATGCCAGTATCTTTCTAAGTGAGCACAACATTTTAATGGTAAAGCATATCACTGCTTGCAAGTTGTCGTTCAAGTATCTCGAATCTCCGTTAACTGTTAGAAGATTGACCTCCTTGTCTGCAGGAAAGTGTTATCATTCTAGCCAAGTTCTTGCTTCCTCTCTTGTTCGACAAAATGTCAATGCAAGATTTGAGAGTGCTAGTTGCTGAAAGGTCAACAATGAATATATACATAAGAGGAGAAAGTTTTGAATTACGTCATCATTCCATTGGTTTTCTATTAGATGGATTCATAAAATTGCAAGGTATACGAGAAGAACTGCTTACCCATCCCGCAATAATACTGCCACATGCAGATCAAAGAATTCGCCAATCAGAAACATCAGGTACTTCTTAATTGACAACTTGATGAATGTACGTTTTACAACAATATTTTGTAATTTAGAATCTGTATTGTTGATGAAGCTATTATCTGTATTTAGCAGTAATTTCTTAGGAGGTTAGAAAAAGGGTTTTTCTTTTTATGTTTTTGTACAAATCTGTATACAATCCCTCTAAACTTATTAAGAAATACGAATGGATGATATACAAACCACAGGGCCAACTCCAACATTTTTCCCTATTGATGGCCATGAGAAATAAAATAAATAATTCTTGCTGATCTATATATAAGACGAGGAAAATAAAGATGCTACGTATGTTTGCAAAATGGAAGACAGAATCTCCATAAATTTACATTCTATTCCCTGAAGCATATTTTCAAAGACTCTTCTTTCTTTTCCAGCAAGTCTGCTTCATTTCTTTGTTTAATTGTCGAAGGAGGAAAATATCAGGGTCTGTGCCTTTTCATTAAATCTAGATAATTTTACGCACACTGATGCAACAAGAAATTCCTCTTTCTGGCATCTCTTTGGAGTTTTAAACATGTTCCTGCTTCTCTTATGAAAGTTCTGTTTGTACTGAAAGATTACTAGGCATCAAAATGCCATTTTCTGAATTTTCTGGTTGGACAAACAAAAACATGTGTGTAAAACAAAAAGACAAACAAAATCATGTGTGTAAAACAATCCTGTTGAAATAGAACGTAAAGTCTTATACAAGTATTGTCATTTTTCCCGGCATGCATCANTTCCTCTTTCTGGCATCTCTTTGGAGTTTTAAACATGTTCCTGCTTCTCTTATGAAAGTTCTGTTTGTACTGAAAGATTACTAGGCATCAAAATGCCATTTTCTGAATTTTCTGGTTGGACAAACAAAATCATGTGTGTAAAACAATTGGACAAACAAAATCATGTGTGTAAAACAATCCTGTTGAAATAGAACGTAATGTCTTATACAAGTCTTGTCATTTTTCCCGGCATGCATCATTTTTCGTTTTGTCTTTGAGCAAGCACTTGAGGACTATCCTTGAGATCTTTCCTCGGAGAGAACTCATCACAGAATGTCTCATACATTAGATATTAACATTCAACTTTGGTGTAAAAATATTATTTGCTACCTTGTCACAAGTATATTTGCAATAAATATGGTGTAAAATGTATTTGAAGTACTAGCCTTGAGATTTATGTAAGGTCATGTTAAAAGAGAGAGATCAGTATTGATTTGACCATTACTAATTAGTAGTTTATCCAATATAAAGAATCGCATGCACCGAGTCTTCGAATATGACCATATTCCTTGTCCTCATTCATCCCATTTTGGATCCAAAATATAGGTGCCAGAGAAGCTAGTTTCTTTCATCAAGTGTCTCGGTATCAGGTAGAGGCGAGGGCAAGAGTGTTAATGCTTGATGTTTCTGGATTTGAGTCCAGCAGAACCCTTCAGAAAAGGTCATATTCACTGATATCACATTCTTCTGATCACCCACCTGGACCTCTAGCTAGAGAGCATGGTGGTCTAATGAGTTGGCCTGAGCATTTTTACAAGTCTAGGCAACAAGTCCATGCCCTGGAAGAGACTGATCAACAAGGAAACAATTTGTCCTCGCTGGCTATGCAGCTAAGCATCTTTGGAAGCATGGTAACTTCATCTCTTCATGTTTTTGGTTTTAAATACTTTCATGATTATGAGAAAGACAGAAACATAACCTCAGCACATATTTATAGTATTTACTTCTGCATTTTGCTCTGTCAATTTGATGAAAGAAACTTGCAGGAGAAGGAATTATAAGGTAAAATAGCAATATTTTGTTAAACAAACTTGGCACAGAAACATATATACCAAATAAGAGACGTATACAAGGTCTCTAGGGTTTTTATCCGCTAAGAATTTCTAAGAACTCAGATGCATAATGATGGTTACTGATATAAGTACATGATTTATAAGAGTACAATTTCTGTGATAAACTAATAACTGAAGAAGGCCAAAATACCAACTAAAGCAGGCAAAATAAAAAGACTGCAAAAGACCAATAAGAAAAGAACCGACTCCAAAGAAATTTATAAGAAAAATATATATGCTCCTGTACAATCTGCCCATGTCTTTCTGGCAAGGAAGTCTGATGATACTTTGCACATACGTTTGGATCAAACTCTTTTCAGCTCTTCTTCTAACATCTATGTACGTTTGCTTGTGGACTTGGTCATTTCACAAAGAATCTGCAATAGATATTTCCTCTTCCAGACTTGACCTCTTTCACATTCTAGATATACTCAATGATCTCTGATGGTGACCTCTTTCACATTCTAGATTTACTCAATGATCTCTGATGGTCCTTTGGGAGGAGATCAACATTCAGTTGTGTTTCTCCGTTTATTACTTCAAATACAATATACTCTCATAGTAAGACAACAGCATTAATGTGAGTATAATCTACTAGTAGTCATTAATGTGAGTATAATCTACTAGTAGTCAGGGAAAAATAATGGTATGTGCAAGAGACCTGATCTTTCTTAGCACTTAAACAACCCAAATTTTGTAGCTTCCAGCGTATGGCGAGTTCCTTCAGACCTAAATGCGGTAGCGCCTAGTCTCAGGTTGAATTCCTTCAAACGCATGTGATTGCCTTGCCAGTTCAACATACAGGTTATTACTAGTTAAAATTGCTCGGTGGACTTCCTTGTACAATTTCTTAACATGATCAATCGAAGATTCCTTCATTTCACTTAGTTGAGCTTCTTGAGGTGACAGGAACAAGATGTAACCCATGTTTTGGTTTATAAACATAGGTAGCTTCAAAGTAGTGTTTTGGAAGGTATAGTTAAAAGAATTGTTGTGTGTCAAGATCTCAAGCCATCACATGATCCTGAACAATACAAACGAGCATCAGAGGTTCCTATTTGAAACTTCAGTTTGTTCCTCCGTTTATAGGCTACAGGTGCTGGAATATTTGAGTTTCCTGCTAAACCTTCTAAGACGTTGCTAAAAGTGTCCCATGAACTTAGCATCTCAAACCAAAATAATAGGTGGAAATCCATGTAGACAAATTATTTCCTAAAAATCCTTGTGATGGAAGATTATATTCCTAAGAATGTGTTGAAGTAATCCCCAGCAATTATTTTGACTAGTCTGTTCACTTAGAATGTCTTGAACTGCACCATACCCGTTAGATTTGCTGCTCGGTTGTGCCCAACTAGAGACTGTCTCGACTAGAGATTGTGTTGCACCATACCACATACCCTCTTTTCTACCATCCACATTACCAGAGATTGTCTTGCACCATACCACATACCCTCTTTTCTACCATCTACATTGATCTTCTAGATTGAAAAATCAAACTCGATCTTGTGCCTAGTTAAATGGTCAAGACTGATAAGATGAAGAGATTTCATCTGCTCATTACTCTCGTTTGTACCAATTTGATTTAGTGCATCTCTTTCCTGAACATATACATCTGCCTCGTTGTATGAAATCTGTATTCTCTGCACACAAAAGTTGCTTTGAATGTTTGGCTTTCTGCGCTTCCCGGTCCAAATTTTGGTTTGCCTTGTTGAGTCCACTGCTTTTAAGCTTCCAAATTCTCTGCACACAAAAGTTGCTTTGAATGTTTGGTTCAAATTTCTTCCACCATTTAACTGTAGCTCCTTTTAACTTTATCTTCATGATTGGCTTTCGACTCGAAATAATCTTTTGAAATTGCCTCCCTATGGAGAACATCTTAACTGTTTATGGTTCCTCCACTTAAATCAATAGCCAAAATAATTCTCTCTTCCAACCCACGACGAAGTTCAGGTTCTCGAGGTGCCTTTGCATGGAAAGGACTTAACTCCTCTTCAAGATTAGTCTCCTCTCTTTTCTTGCCATCTTTCTGTTTTATGCCCACAATGACCACAAGTTGCCATCTGCAAGGATCGAGCTTGGTCTGATGCTAAATTTGATGGAGGAAAGAGCAAAATTAGATAAACATGTATATATTTGTTGAGTGGGGACGAGAGAATTTTTAGTTGACATTTACTTGTGTCTTCGTATCCAGACAATTTTTAAGTACTGTTAGAAGTAGAAGTTCAAACTTATTCAGTTCCAATTTTCAAATGCTGCAACAACATCCTAATGTTTTATGCATGTAGATGGAAAACTGGAGAATTGAACAGTGATCCAGTATATTTTTCTGTACAGGTTGACCAAAACTAGAAAGGTATCCCTGAGATAATATTGGTTGTTGTCGTCAATGGAAACTAACTCCTCTTTTTCTTTTGGTTGAATCGACATTTTGCCTTTATTTAAAAAATCTGGAGCACTGACTTTGAATTGATAAATATGTTGTTAAAATTCATCAGATAGACAACAACAGGAGACGCCGCCACCGTAGCTTTCCAAGATTTACTGGAGTAAAGCCATTTCACAGTCTGTCTTACCCAAGAGTTCCATCAAATAATACACGACGTCCTGTTTCTGTCAGATCAGAAGGGTCAACTACTTTGCGGAAGAACCTTAATGTGGAAGAGAGCAAACAAGAAAACACTGTTCAAGATTTGCATCTACAAGAGAGTCATGTAAGAGATGTCTCGAGCGATGAGTCTGGTGCCGAAGATGAACACGTCGTAAGAATCGATTCACCTAGTAGACTCTCTTTTCGCTATCCTTCTTGAAGCCCGGTCCACAGTATTCTTTCATTCCCTTCCACAGTATTTGTTCAATTTGCTTGTATGTATATGTATAACTCGTATACTAGGTTACTGGGAAACTGTGCTTTTGGGTTATTTCTTCCATTGGCCCCTTGAATTATGAATTGATATTGATTGATAAAAATCGGTAAGGGAACAATTTTTTAGTGTATTTTGTATATGATTAGGCAATTTGTTGTCTAGTTGCAATCTATTTAAGCTACATTAATTGGTTTTGCTTCTTTTCTAAATTTTACAATTTAGACTTCAAACTTTTTAATTACTGAATTTAAACTCTCGAAACTTATGATTTTATTCCAATTTCTCTCTAAGGATGTGTTTGAGCTCCTTTTTTTTTTGGTTGAAAGTGAGTTTTGTAATATTGAATTTTTGGCAAATGTATGGTTAAGAAATAAGAAAAAGTTTCAAGTTCAAGTGTAAAATATTTTATTGTGAAAATATGTGGTTAAAAATTAGTTTGAGAAAAAATAAAAACCAAACATGGTTTAAGTTTTCCAGTAAATTATACCATTTTGTCACTTGAATATTTTACTAGTATAAATTGCAGAGAATTACAAAAAGTGCAAATAGACTATCAATTTCAGGTCACAAAATGTAACATCTCAGAGTCTTTCTAGGCATAGTTTGTCCAGGCAATCCTTGACTGATTTTGTTAAAAATCATATTTTTGATAAATTTTAATAAAAATTAATAAAATGTGCGATTGGATAATTAATAAAAGTTATGGATTTCATAAATTTCGAGACTGGAAATGAATTTAAAAATAAATAAATTTAAAATAAAAATAGACGTTAAACAGAGATTAAATTGACACCCGCAGAGTTCGTGGAATACACATTTGCTAATAAATTATGCATGTGACGTCAAACGGGGCTAAAATGGTATAAAGTTAATAAACTAAGGCAATAAGAGTTAAATGTATAACAGATTTAGATTATGTTTGTTTCGAATTAAAATCAAATTTTAATCAAAGTCAAAGTCAAACAATTAATAATAAAAATTAGTTTGAGAAAAAATATATTTTTAGATAATAGAGATCAAATAGGGGCTTGATTCTTCTAATTGATTACAAGCAAATAATTTTCAAGTATTTTGAATCATCTTCAATTAAGTTCAAAACGTCTTTCTTATGCCTATTGCATCCGAGTTGGAGTTTACCCATAATTTGCATATTTACACTATAATCTCTCGACTAATACATAGATCAAATTTAGAAGTTCGGATAAGTATATAAAATACATTTAT